>JARJDZ010009279.1:0-76149 GCA_030264555.1 Aleochara sp. GC000083 | reverse complement strand
CTTGTTCTCTTTACTGCTGAATGCCAAGTGACCGAGTATTCATCTCGTCAGTATGTTGTACTACGTTGCCAGCTCTATCGCATGCGCACTTCATATGAAATACAGTTGGCGCAACATTCTGGAATAATAAATTGAATGAGTTATCTGTTCACCTATTGAATAAATTAGAGAATCAATTGTTGATACAATACCTGAATCACATGCAGCCAGTTCATATACCATATGGAAACCAAGGCAAAATGTTCTGTTGACAGAACTTCCCCTAACATGTGATGAAGACTGCAAATGAACTAGTAGATTCTGTAATAAGAAATAATATGAGTTATTTGTTCACATATTGAATATATAGAAATGAATTACTGATACAATACCTTAGTCAGCCACAGTTATTACATACACTATATGGAAACCAAAGCAAAATGTTCTGTTGATAGAACTTCCTCTAACATGTAATGAAGACAGTAACTGTACTAGTAGATTCTGTAATAGAAAATTATTTCATATTAATGAGTTATCTCTTCATATATTGAATATATAGGATTGAATTGAGTGTACAATACTTTAAACTCACACAGCCATTAGATACACCAGATGGAAACTAATGCAAAATATCCTATGTTGATGGAAGTTCCTCTGCTTGAAGACCTCAAAAATACTAGCAGATTCTACAACAATATTTCAAAGAGCTGCAGTCATTACATGCACCATGATCTCGAAAATACTGGCGAAAAGATAATATTTCCGGTAAAGCATAAGGGATTCCCAAATCCGTTCCGACTGAGAAACTGACTCCCAAGAAAAGGTGAAGGGTGCATGAGAAATTAAATCAGAATTTGCACCCACCTTTATATTTCCGTTCGTCCTAGAATCGTGGGTCCCATGTTCTCCACCTTCACATACTCGCAGAAGATGTTAAGTGTAGCAACCTGCTCTACTGAAAGCAGTAGAAGTTAGCAGCAATTTTGGTGTCTGCAAAATATCACTATGCATCCTTGGAAACATCTATTAGTGTACAGTCTATATATAAAACTGCTCCACCTAAAAATATCAAGTTACATTACAATAATATTCATCATCAAACTTGCACACAAAATAGCAATAGTACTTTCTGATATGATTTGATATAAAGGAAGAAAAATTTACATTACATTGATAAGCAGGAACATTTCAACTTTGTATAGCCAACTCTTGAACTACTAGAAACTTATGGTGAGGACGATAACATTTGCAGATTCTAATACAAGAAAAATATTTATATTACTATCAAGACATATCACTGTTATCTATTGTATTTGCAATATTGAATAATTGCATAATAAAATGACAAACCGTTCAAGAGGATACAGCTTCACTGAAGGAACATAAATTTCAGTTTTAGTAAAAAGTCACCAAATGATGCTGTGCTTCAGATGAAAATAGTTGAGAAGGAGTTCCTGCCAATATCAAAAGCATGGTGAATGGTGAATCATGATTGGTGAAGGCAATTACCACAGAACAAATTACTCTGAACTAGAAACTCACAGATTATGTTATCATGTTACTTTTACCTCCTAGCTCCCTTTTCATTATCACTGTATCCAGTATGGCAGAGTCCTTCTATCCAATCTCTGAATAGCCAGCTATCTGAGTTGCAAAAATGTTAGATGTACCTACATTTATCAAGCATCGGGGTCCATTTCAATAATTAAAATAGTACCAGATAGTACAAATCCTAGTAGCAGTTTTGATCGGTGTTTCTCGGTATTTCACTGAAATCTCATAGACAAGGTAAAAGTTGTACCAGAGACCAAAATTTAAATTATGACATTTGAATACAGCGCCATCTCGAGTATGTGATTAAAAACATAAAAGGGCATCTATTAATAAGTAGCAAAAGTTGAATGACAAAACTGTTAGGTCGATAAAGCAGATTTCTTTAAAATTACATTTACGTCGCGAGAAGTTAGAGGTCGCTATACTCGAATTTTTACAGGAAGAAACGCAGCATTAGAAAAAGGAAACTCACCTTCTCGGGAAGCAGAATACTGGTACCGTGGAGGGAGGAGAACTCTGGAGATGCCCCTAACTCGAAAAAGTGAATGTTTACTTAAGGGTCATAAAAGGTTCTTAGCCGTCGCTTCTCCGACGTTGCTGCAAGTGCGTAGCGTAGNCTCCAGACCTACTCCTTCCACGGTTCCAAGCTTTTCCGTTGCATTAAAAAGTGGCGTTGTCCCACATCAAAATTTTTACATGTGCAGCATAGGAATGGGCATCTCCAGACTTCTCCTCACCCCACGACTGGTACTATATAGTTCTGTGTCGATTCTCCAATTCCTTTTTGCGATGTTGTAATTAACATCCGCAACATCATCAATTAATATCAAATTGATGTATATACAACCTGAAACACATGAGATTTTATTAAATACATAGGAAATTTTAGAAAAAAGTGAGAAAAATTAACACTTCCGGTCGTAAATCCGCAAATGTTTAGACATTATCTAAAAGTGTATTAAATGTGCTTTAAAATACCGCTAAAAGCATACAAAAACTGTACGAATAAAATAAAGAAAACATTAAAAGTTGCAAAAAATTATTCAAGCGCAGAAAATAGCACTTCCTGTCGGAAATCCGGAAATGTTACGACGTTACCTGAACATGTATTAAATCCGCTTTAAACTGATGCGATAAAAATGCAAATCCGTTAGCAACAATCTTCAAAGTTGAATATTTCAAAATATATTGGAAATTTTGGACTGCTTTTTTTGCATTTCATTTAGGATTACTTCTCGAAGGTTTTTAATAACGGACAAAACAACAATTACCTCCTCCGTGATAGCTCTGGTTGCTAAATCCATACGTAGTACTAACACTAGCACTGATTACTTGGCCATTGAGCATTCCCATTGTATTCCATTGTTTCAGCAACTAAACAAAAAATTAAGTTAGTACCACATCATAAAAATCATTAATTGCAACTCATAATGATTCGCGCTCAGACGAATATTTTATCCAAACTTTCAATTCTAATATGATAGATGTAAAATATATTGCTAATTATTGAATATGTGTGCTAGTTGAGAAAGTATTTTTTCATTGGCATTGCATGTTCAGTATTGTTTGGGCCAGGGTATCATTGTATTCCAATAAACAGTTATTCATATAATCAATAAAAATTGAACATTACTTGTGTTGCAAGTTTCCCCGTGGAAGTCAATAGTCATTAAATATTTATGATGTGATTAGTTTGAATTCATAATTTCCATTGCACTTGGTCCAAATCGTTCTGCAATTCTTCGGAATATTTCACAAGCTGAATTCCTGAAGAAATCATAAGGTATGCACTGTAATTGAAAGAGACAAAAAATTAAATGGTATCAAAAATAAATTTTAAACTAATTAATTGCACTATAAATTGCCAAAAAACAGGTATTCCTAGGGAATAAATTTGCCCATTATTTGCCGATAAGGCTTATGCTTGTATTTTGTTAGGTATTATTCCATTAGTGATAGTAAGGATCATACAGTTATGCAACTTTGAAGAACAAATATCCGCGAATATACGGAAATCAGCACTTTAAAACGGATTTGTTTTTCATAGCACCTTTATATTATCTCTAGTTACTCGACATTTATAATTGCAGTAATTTCAAAATATATAATATTAGGATTAATATAGCATTGAAATTCTTCGCATATTTTGAAAACTTCTCCAGCCTTTTTCTGATGGATTTCCTTGAATTTTCTTCGACGATAAACTAGGCTTAATCTAAAAACTTGTATCATAAGGATATGAAAATAAATGCTAATTATCGAGTATTAACACTGTAGAAGACAAAGCCTAAATCTAATCAAACAAAACTCATTTTATATTAGATTATACTCAGTTTGAGTTCTTAAATGTTTGTTTTTGCTGATTATTTGATGACATACTAAAATATATATTTATGATAAAATATGTAAGTAGATTTCGCTGTACAATTTACTGGGTTTAATTTATTGAAAACGAATACAAAAAACTTGTAACTCGTTCAATACATTTTAATTGCCTTAATTAATGACCGAAAATGAATTAATCCCGGAGGCAGTAACCCAACATCTCCATTTATTATTAATAATAATAATTTACGTTTTAATTATACTGTGAACAGCATGACATTTGTAAGTTTCAGTTGTAAAACATACGGTACACTTTTATCGAACTATTTATCTATTATCTTGAGATACGATATCTTTATAAAAGTAACAACTGTGCCACTGATAAATCATTTGTCTTCCAACCACTTCCCAATCTAGTACGTTCGTGTCGCACACTTTTGAAACTTTGTGTCATTTTGTGAATTGTTGGCAAAATGTTGAAGTTAACTTTAGGTGAGTATTATATTCAAATTACACATGTAAGAGATATGGAATCATATTAATCATATTCCAGTGGGATTATTAACTTGGCATGCAAGTTTCTACCTACTGAATGCATTCGTCCTAGATGATGATGTATTCATAATTGATGGACACAACGATCTGCCATACAACATAATGATTCTGGAGAAGAACGATTTGCGAAATTTCCATTTCGAAAAGAATCTAACCCTGCATCCGAAATGGGGAACAAAAAATTGCGCATCATGTTTCACTGATCTGCCACGCCTTCGCAAAGGCAAAGTTGGAGCTCAGGTAACTACTGTACTTAAAAATTGACAGACATTTTTATCATCTAGTTATAGTTTTGGGTAGCTTATGTTTCCTGCGAGACGCAATATCGAGATGCGGTCGCGCGAACTCTGGAGCAAATCGATGTCATCAAACGGCTGATCAAGAAGTACCCGAATGACTTGGAATTCGTGACGACTGCCGATGGAATCACGCAAGCGTTTGAGAATCATAAAATCGCCAGTTTAATTGGCGTTGAAGGTGGACATTCTATGGATGCTCGCGTTGGCGTTCTACGTATGCTTTACGAATTGGGAGCACGTTATATGACGTTGACGCATACGTGTCAGACTCCATGGTAATTGACCCATCTTCATTTCAACTAATTACGTTGTAATGCTATCAATTGCAGGGCGGATGGTTCACCAGTCGATACACGAGGTCCGGTCCATAATCTCACCGAGTTCGGCCAAGTACAAAACTCCTACAAGAATTAATTTGATAAATGTTGAAATCAATCATATTTATTTTCATTTAGCATTTGGTCCGTGAAATGAATCGACTGGGAATGATGGTTGACCTATCGCACGTTTCGCATAACGTGATGAATCAAGCAATTGACACGAGTCGTGCACCCGTTATATTTTCGCATTCGGGTTCCTGGGAGATAAATCATCACCATCGAAATGTGCATGATGATACGCTGAAGAAGTTGCGCAAAAATGGTGGCGTTATTATGGTCGATTTTGTTCCTGGTTTTATCAATCCGGTAGCAGATAAGGCTACAATTGAAGATGTTACAAGTAAGTGTAATTTTTCATTTGGAAAATTGTTTCTGTTGGGTAAATCTATAACAGATCTATTAAGTAGATATATTTGCTATTTTGCAGAACATATCAATCATATTGTTGATCTGATTGGCATTGATCATGTCGGACTTGGAGGAGATTACGATGGCGTTTCGAGGTAAAAATTTGTTGTCGAAATTGAAGTGTGGTATAATATTAAATTGGTTGGTTTTAGCATGCCCAAAGGGCTGGAAGATGTGTCCAAATATCCAGACCTCTTGAATCTATTAGTTAAACAAAATGCAACTCGTTGGACGAAGCATAATATCAAGAAGTTGGCCGCTATGAATCTAATTCGAGTGTTTAAGGAAGTAGAACAGGTTCGTACACATTTAAAATATAACTTATTACATAGTTACCAAGTCTAATTGATCGATTAATTAAATGATATCCGGGAAGATATTTAATAATATGAACAGGGAGACATGTTTAGCAACATGATTGTAGGCAACCTATTATACTCGTGTATGTTGTATAGCCTAGAGTCAATAGCTACTAAGTATTTTTATCCTTTGGTAAAATTGACTAGATCTTCTACGCATGATTGAAAATTATGCTTCCGGAATAAGTTTCACAAAGATATGATAAATGCTCAATAATTGACTGTAATGAATTAGGCATACAACTTTTCGGGAAATCAATTGGTAGGTAATTTGATCTTAAAATTGAAAAAAAATTATCACTCAAAGACCCTAAAGAAAAATATGAGACATGATGTTCTTGAAGAATCCGAAATGGAAAACAAAAACAATAAATTAAAAGGTATTATTTTTTGAGCTTGCAAAATTGGAAATAGTAATCTTTAAAATCTTATTGGAAATTGTGATATTTTTCAAGGAAATTTATTGCAAATTTTATACTGATGACTTGAATAACTTTTCAAATTATTAGTTAATGAATCATGGATGATGATTAAATTAACCTTATACTAGAATGAAATGTTGTATCTAACATATCATCAAATGTTCACAGCTTTGAATTTATTTGACATCTCATGACTGAGTTATGAAGTTAAAGAGGAGATGCAACATTATTGTTTATGTAATTATTAACAATTAATCGTTTTACATATGTTTACATCAGGTGCGTGACAGCTTAAAGAAAGAGGAGCCTCTGCAAGAATGGATTTCATTGAAAGACTTGGAAAAAGTTGAAGAGCAAAATCTGTTATGGCAATGTCGAACCTATATGAATGGAACTTTCTCCGATTATAATCAAACAAAACAAGCTTAACGCCCTTAATGTTTAAGGCATATCTAATCAAGAAATAAACAGTTGATCGAGTAATGAATAAATGTGAATGGATGTAGTTATATTTCCTAAATTTTTACCTTTCAAAATAATAATATGACAATGGTTATATAGTAAAACCAGTCGGAAATGTTCGAAAGCATTACCGAAAATATAAAGATCACTTACCTCTTGTAGATGCTCTATATCGAAACATCGAAACATTTTGCGGAATGATGATTGCTTATCTAGTTGAAGGTTCTTTCCAAGTCATCCTCATCCAATGCGCCAGCAGTAGATTCCTGTAAACAAATCATCAATCAATCAATCAGAATATCAAAGGTAAATATCAAATACAATGCCTATTATTACTGAATTAGCAGCAGATTCAACAAACACTGTTTTGAAAAATAAGGTTCACACTTGCAGAGAAGTTGCAGAAGGTCATTAGAAAAGATGAAATCAGTGTGTACATGCATGTTTGATGATTTCTAAGCACGAAATGCAAAATTGATTTGTGACATGTTACAATTGAAAAAAGTGAGGTTATGTTTGTCGAGGGAGCGCATGCAAACTTATAAACGAATAATAATACAGAAATATAATAAATTTACAATGCGTTTCAACCAGGAGTAATGACCAATGATTCAACTTACCTACGATGAGTTTGTAAAATGCCTCAGAAAGCTAAAAACCACAAAAATATTAGCACACTCAGCGAAGTCCAAAGCAAACGTCATCGGTGCACATTAACCTATCGTTTGACTTGCAACGTTGCACGATCTTCATTTCCATATTGGATATTTTGAAAAAAAATCTTTTTTTTCAATTGTAAATGTACATGACTTTGTGGAAAATATAAAATTTTAAACAAGTAATAAATGTAAGAAGTGGTATAAATATATCCTTGGGTAAAATAAACAAAAAACTACAAATAATAATAAAGGTTGTACTGTTAGTGAATGATGAGCTAAAACTTTAGATTTTGCACAACAACAAAAACCAAGGAAACTAAATTGTAAACAATGCTTCAGTGTATTATCGTGAATTCAGATTTCACATGTATTTGTTAACGATCAGAATTCTAATAAATAATAAAATGTACAATGTATTAATGTCATATAGTCATAATATATTTGTGTTTTGTTTGTTTTTTGCCAATACTTGGTTCCGTTCCATACAATCCTCGAATTACTAAAAACTATCAATGAAAATCGCATCGAAATCGACGCTATTTATGTATTTATGTAGATTATTACAAAAAATTAACAAATATATATCTATGTATTTAATAATATAGCTTTAAACCATCCCCAAAAAAATCGAATTTCCCGTCCTTTGTAATTTCTCTTATTGTTTCTTTACACACAAAATGGGCAACTTATCGGATTACGTTTGATACATAAATATCATACTCGAGAATTACAAAAATCGTAAAAAATAAAAATAATCAACAACAAAATAGAAAAGAAATGAGAAAAGGTTGCAAAACAACTGGACAACAACGATGCATTGCGAAACGTAATTACGATGCGTTTACGATTCGTAATTATTATCTGTGTCGATTCATTTGCAGTGCAGCAGATGAAACATGTGAAAAATGCGACTAACTAAATGCTAACAAATAAAATACCTATCAAATGCATTGTTTCACACTGCACTGCAAACAAGCAACAAATGACTCAACTAGGAGTAAAATCATAACCGATCCGTTAACCATTGTTACAATTTCTCATTAAAATTAAACAGCACCAAGAATAAAGGTCTTCTTTTCTATGTCAACCAAACGAGTGTATTTTGAAACTTGTCCACTTGTGTTTTGCTTCATTATTAAATTTTATTTCTTTTGTAAATGTCAACATAAAAAAGAATTACAAAAAATAACATTTCCCCTCTTAATGATGGATGGATGTTTACATCAATACAAATTGCATTCAATTTGATAATTAGTATATCCTAAAACTAGTCCGGATGTGTGTATCTAATGCAAACATCCCCAATAACATAACAATGGTCAACACATGTGTACAAAGTTTTCTTTCCTGGATCGCTTTAAATAATAATAAAAACAGTTTAGCACATGGTGTTCCTAATAAAGATTTGTTTAAATATTTGCCAGTAATAATAATGCTTCCAATCTCTGTTCCATTAGAAAAGCAGCAATCGCTGATGATCAATCGTGCCACAGTAATTTATACAACATTTTGTCTGTTTTATTAAAGATAAATCTAACTTAACATTATTAACTTTAATCAGATAATGTAAGACTAATTTTATTTGTTTCCTTCTCCGTTTGCTGTTTTGTATGTATACGCGATTAAAGATTAAGAAGTGACTGACTGATAATTGCATTCAAATATTCCCTCATGGCATAAAATTAGCTCCAGCAACGGCAACCCATTGCACACAGTGACGGATGGGCTGCATACGTTCAGCTTCACAAACTCGCGAAATTCTTGAACAATTAATTTGTACAAGTTCTTTTCTATGATAAAATTATCAATTATCAAGCTAAATGTGTTTCCGCATACAGTACAATAATCAAAGTTGAAACTTGCTTAAATATATCTATATCACTTGCTTGTATATTTCTTCATTTCCCATTTTCGTTTCGTTTCATCGTCAGTTCTGTCTGCAAATCTTTCTTGATTGAATAGTTGCTATTTGAATCAGCATCGGAATAAAAACGTAATAAATATGTGCAATTGATAACAATCAATAGTTTCCAATAGCTAATTACATCATTTTGTATCAACAGTTTTCCATTAGCTTTTGCTTTTCTTGCATTCCTTTGCTTTGTCCAATTCAAATGTATTTTTGTTTTGTTCTCATTCATATAACAAAGATAGATATATAATATAATGTATATAAAGTCTCTCTCTTTTTCATTTGTATGTAATAGATAATAGATTTTTGTTTTGTAAGTGCGAACGTTGTTTGTATGTTTACGTAATTTGTTTCTAATGCACCACGTGTTCCAAATGTTTGCATTTTGTATTTCTCATTCATTTGCTTTTGTTTATATGATGACAACATTATCTCAAATATCATCATTACCGTTATCGTTATAAGATATCAATAATAATAATAATCATAGTACAGTATTAGATTTAAATCCAGTGAAAATAAAACTAATTAATTAATTCATATATATATATAATCTATGCATTCATAAATATTTTTTTCTATATACTATATATATATGCCTTTCTCATATACTTTTGTTTTATACATATACATCTCTCTTAACAATAATTTTATTCAAATATTTATAGATTTATATATATATTTATATATAATATTTATATATTTATAGTTATTTATAAAAAACCGTGTCTCCACCATTGATTATTTATTATTACTTAATAATGCGTTAAAATAATAACTAGTGTATTAAAAAATCATCCATGATCTCAGAAAGAAAAACAAAACAAGGACAAATCCAATTATAAAATGAAGATTAAAATTAGCGCGTTTATCAAGTCGTCACCGACAAGAAAAGTAGCTCTCTATTTGTTATCGCATGTTGCTGTAATGAAGCATTGCGTTTTTTAGCAATAACCAACAACGAAACAAGACAATTTCCTTGTTTTTTTTTGTTTGCAAAGCTACTTCAATTGTCGATCGGCATATGCAGCCCTACATCATCATCAACTAGCTTTATACTATTTTGCATCAATGTTTTCGTTAAATTCTAGCTAATTTCTGTAAATGTGTATACGTGTGTTACAAAGTGTAGTTAGCTTAAGTCGCTGATTACGATGCTAATGCAGGATGGTGAGCCGCATGCGCAACGAACTCAAATTGTAATTTGCACAATGCAATAAAAAACATCACGAGCACCTAAGAGGATTTCTTAGTAACATCATACATTAAAGAGACTTCGAGAAATGTAGACATGAAGCACCACACTACAAACGATCGTGGATGTGAACATTTCTTCATATAAGATAGATACTTTGATAAATATTTCTTCGATAAATTTCTCTCGGATAAAAACTCTGCAAATTTGCGTCCATGACAACGAACAACTAACGATAGATTTCGGTGAGTATCAATGTGAAACCGGTGGCAATTCGAAGGATGATTCGTGGTGCGAGAGTTTGCAAGAGAGAATATACGTGCGTATGAACAGGTTGTACTTTGAAATCAGGGTCTGGCTCAAGCGTCATCATCAACAATTTCTCATCAGTTTGCACCGTGTCGTCAACAACGTCATTATTATTAACATGACTCTGCAATCCAATTGCCTTAGTTAGCAGTAATAGTTGGCGTTTTAAGAAATAACTTCACGATTTGAGGCAGTCGCGCATGCGTAATCAGCTAGTCCTTATATACGTGTGATTTATATGTAAAAAGTAAGAGATCTGCGCTTTTATTTAAACGTTAAACTTATCCTCAATTGTTTCTATATCTTTCATGTAGTCTCCTGTATGTTCGTTACAAACTGTTAGTTAAGTCTTCATCTATCATTACGATTATTTTGTTATTATTCTGTTTTTGTATGTCATTGTGTTTGTATGCCTGTGTTCTTGTTTAAATGTTGCATGCGTATGCAATATATATATATATATAGAGAATTATATATATGTATTAAGGCCGATACTTTCAGTTTTAACTTTGTTTTTGTTTGTTTGAAGAAATCCTACAACATACCACACATATTACTTAGTAGAACATGAAAAAGAGATAAACAATCACAGTGTAAGTTGAATCCTTTTTTGATGAATGCATTTCCGCATTGACATGTTGGGACATTATGACGCAACAGACAATTCGTATTCTCGTTTTCAGTAAGTTCCAATCGTACAAAATGTTAACGGAACAACGAACTCAAGTATTAAGACATCGATTAGATTGTAAGAATTATTGAAAATTTTCTCAATGACGATTAAATATATGCGAGATGTAAATTTGGATGCCTAACTGGGAAATGCACCGATTTACATTATATATAATAACAAGTATGTGTATCAAAAGTATGTAGAAATTGTAGTAAAAAGTAAAAATTGATGTTGTTTTCAAATATCTCGTTTCAGATTGGCCATGCTTTCTTTCAGATGTTGTTCTAGTTTGCAGTTGTTTATCTTTTTGCATCTCTAGTGGCTACTTACCATGGCTACACAAGTCTGCCTACTGCGTACTCGCTCTTAAAAGAAGGATGTGCTCGCTAGTTTACACGTTAACTTGCTGTCTTAATTTACGTTTTATGTGAAAGATGCTATTTTGCTTATTATTGGTTTGTATGCGCGATTGCTGTTGTTGTTGTTGTTGCTGTTGCAGTTGTTGTTTGCGCTTGCGCTCGAACGACGACGTGTTTGCTTGTGATTCTATTACGTGTAGCACGCGATTAATGCTCTCAACTGTCAACGCTGAACAACTCCTTGTGTAAGGCAGGGAATTCGAGGTGCGGTGCAGATCTTTTCAATTTTCCCAGCGCGTCCATATGCAGTATGCTCACTTCACTGTGAATTGAACGAGGAGTTGATTACATGACGCGTACGTTCGTATGACTGACTTGTGGTTACTCACCGTAGCACAGGTATTTTCGTCAAGAGGGCATCACACACGGTGACATCACCTTTGATAGGCAGCGAATGATTTCGGTCCAGCTCGAGTCGCAGCGCTCGCAGCACCGCCTGACTCAAACGACTAATTTCACCGACTCCTTTCAAGCCAGGTCGATCTAAAATACACAAATTAATCAACGCCAATAGTGATTGCATCTTCAAGAGGGGATATTCACCTGGGGAAAGAAGTACACATGCGGAATACAGAGCCAGCTCCGTTTCGGTGAGCTTCAGCGAGGCGAGCGCCTTGGCGATGTCGAAGACGCACGTCACCAGCTTCATTTCGTGCGTGTCGGACGTGAAGAACGCTTCCTGCGGCAGCATCGTGTCACCGTATAAGACACAGTTCTGTGAGAGGTCCAAGTAGCGGGACATCCGGATGACACCCAATTCAAAGCTTCCTGCAAAGGCAAACAAGATGGCGTTAGATGTGATTATGACGGATGACATGTTCGTTTTGGTTACATACCCGCTTTGAGAAGGACGATTTGATCGTCCTGCGACAACTTCATGAAACCAGGTACCATTTTAGCGAACTCGATGATCTGCTGGATGATCGTCGTCAGCTTTTGCGCGCACTCCAGCCAGAGCTCCTCGTGCGCCATATTCTTGTAGTAGAGCAGACGCGAGAGATCCTGCGGCTTGCGGAACATCTCGTTGATGTGCTCCATTGTGTACAGGCAGGTACGCGCATGCGCGTCCGATATCGTTTTTGACAGCAGCTCCGATATCTGGCTGGGATCTATTGGACAAAAAATGCATTTTTCATTATACAATACAAATCTCATAGATTTTTCGACGAATCATTCAGGTATGATAAGTCAAATACAAAATGCTACCAAACACATTCACAAATGGCAGGACTACATGAAGATGGTAAAGAAGCGCAAAGCATACACAAAATGACATTCAAGAGATGATATGCAACCAAATGTACAAACATCATTAGTCCTTTTGACGTTATTAGTATCATGCGTATTATATTTCTGATTAGGCTTGGTGGTATTAATCATCATTCCATTGTTCATCCCAAATATCAAACAACAACATCGAGATAAGAACACCAAAAAACGATAGAGGGAGGAAGTTGTGGACAGGAATAAAGAGTTGAAGGATGTGATGCAGAAAGGGAACGGTAGAGGGCGTTAGAGGTAAACGATGATGAAGAAGAAGAAAATGCTAATAATGCAGCGTTGTGCAAACTTACTAGGCAATGAAACTGGTTCACAATCATTGTCATTGCTTCTCTGCGGCGGCACTTGCGAAGTGGGCGGCTGGCGTGCACTCGTATTCGCCTGCACCGTTGGCGAATGCACGAACGTGGTGCTATCGACATAGCTCGGAACGAGCGTGTCCACGCCGGCAGCGCCCTCTTGTTTGACGGAGGAGACGCCGCCGCCGCCTGTCCCCGCAAGACCGCCGCCGCTATCCGTCGAGTTGGCGCCACCACCGCGTTCGCGCTTACTACTACTGTACGCACGCCCGCCCCCGCCGCCGCCAACACCGGTGCTGCCACCACCGCCGCCGGTGCCGCTGCCAGCGCCGCCGCCGGCGGCCACGATAACGATCGTGTCGGCCGACTGCAGCGACACGCTTTGAGTTTGCTTGCCGCCTCCGCCACTACCGCCACCGGCAACACCGCCACCACCGCCACCACCACCGCCATTGTTAGTATCCCCTAGTCCAAGTTAGAATATTACAACATAAATTTCATGAGAGATAATGGTCGAAAGTGGGGGGAGGTTTAGATCTGATTTTAGTCGTTTCAACAAGCAGCCATGTTCGTTCGATTGATTGGATGATCATTGTATAAATGCATTGATGCTCTCTATGAACGCGAGTGGTCCATCAGCAATGAACGTGAGGGTGTGCAAGATCCATTAAAAGTTGCCTAAGTTCTAGGAGCCTTTTAATGCACGCATTGATGAAACGTTAGCAATCAACGTGGATGTTGGGATGAGTGAGCGAGGGGGGAGGCGGTTGGGGATATGTCAAACGTACCTGTCGTGACGACATTGCTCATCATGTTTCCGGACTCGTTGAGCGGATCCATGCCGGGTCGTGGGTCGTACGCTGTCGTGCTGTCAACGTAATCGGCGGAGATGTCGTATCCCATCGAGTTCGTCTGGATCTGCGTCTGTCCGGTGTAGTACGCAGGCGTGTACGTTCCAACATCACTGTTATACGTGTACCTTCGTTAAAATACGGTTTTAAAAATAAAAAACCAACACAAAAGATGGCGGAGAGCTATTTTACTAAACTACGATTGAAAGGATCTTAGACATATCCAGTAGACTGTCGGTTCTGGTTATCCTGTGTTGAGTTGGTTGCCTACATTTACTTTCTAAGGAATACCAATAGTTTAATTGGTTGCCTATATTAACTTTTTTGAGTAGCAATGGTTGAGTTGGTTGCCTATAATTACTTGCATGGCAGTAGCTGTGGTTGAATTGGTTGCCTATATAAACATTTTTGATTTGTAATTATTTTGCCCCAACTTAAGAAATATCAAATACTGAGATTGAAAATTAACTCTTAGCATCTGTAACTCCTCATTCTGTTGAATTTTGATACTGACAGTCTACTGAATATACTCCAGTGGAAAGGATGCAATTGCATACTCACCCGCCATTGTAGTTGTGGTGCAGTTGATCACTACTAGAGGGCGTCTGCTGTTCGAAAACGGAGCTATCGGGTGCAGAGTCGTTCTGCGCGCGCAGCTGTGCTCGATGAAATCGCACCTCGTCCTCGACTTTTTCGCGCTGCTTTTTTGACATCCGCCCGAATTTGACAGCTGCAACAAAATGGATTTCGTGTTATTCAAACATTGCAAATGGAACATTTTTCTATCTATCCTAACACCGGATTTTGTTGCATTTTCTATGCGTTTTCATTGCGAATTCTCCATGCGGGTGTTTCGGCTGCTAACAAGTGAACGGAGGAAAAGTTGCCATGAAAACGTAACAATGCGAGAGCGCAAAAAATGGCTTGCACAAATGGTTTAACGTTTCGTTCGGTTGCGGATCGCCATCCATAATAGTCATCCAATGTTGGAACGCTGCTCGCTAAATCAAACAATACGCGATGCTGAAGTAATTCGAGAATCTTAACGAGATAAAACTGCATGTAGCATAATGCTTTGAGCGAATACAATGGCTTGTGATTTCTTGGCGTTTGTGTAGGCGCATTCGGTACCGCAATGGATGGTCTATTGTTGTTGACGGATTTTTCGTTGGAAAATTCTGTGAGCATTCGTGCGCTTGAAATTTTGAACCGAACATATGCATGTATGTAACTAATGCATTCAATATGCAACACAATATACAACAATCACATCGGAATGTAAACGATTTGAAAATGAAATTATAAAAATATAATTTTCTGTCAAAATATTAGAAGCTTATTTCCACACTCTTATATTTTACTTTGAATAAAAACGCAATCATTTAAGTTTTGATTAAAGGGTTGTAAATTACAATAATTTAAAAATTTTATACACAGTGGCGCCATCATGGTAGAAACAGCGGAACCCTTCTACATTATTTTCAGTTGTAATTCAGAATGCTTTGATTATATATATTTCAGAAAAAAAGAAAAGTAATTTAGATTGTAAAATAAAAATGAAAATGCGAAAGTATCAACTGAATTTCAAATCTTTAAATTTTAACCAGAATACGTAACTTTAAATTTAGAATGCTATATAAATGTAATTCCAATTCATGAAATATAATTAAAAAATGGTCATTTGAAATTCACAAAGCATAATATGTAATTCATATTCAATTGAATACATTATTTTAAGTAATATTTACAAACTGAGCGATAATTACTGCTGTATAAATGTCGATATTATGAGGTTATCTACAAATAATGTACTTAACAAAAAACTAAATTATCATTAAAGAAGCGTAGCAAAATCTGAACTGATCTCAATTTCAATTGATATATTCTCAATTACGATTGACTAATCTGACATATCTTTAATTGTTTCTGTTATTAAACTTATGCCTTTTCAATTATATTTTCCAAATCTGAATTATAATGCAAATTGAATTAAATACAACAAATTAATTAATTGCTGGTTGCTTAATTACAATTAACTTATGTGAATTGCAATTTATATTTGGTATTGGAAAGATGTAGTAGAGATATTAATCATAATGCTGATAATGCTAACAATCATAACATATTTTAAGGTTAACCAATTTTTTTTAGCTAGAATATAACAAGTTAAATTGCAATTACATTGAAAAATCACGTGCCTATTCTCCTCTGAAAGTGATTTTTTTTCATTTTCCACAGCATTTTATAGTTTGTTTATAGCTTTTAAGTAAATTTATCAAATAATTAATTACCTGAGCAAAAAATTGACTAGTTATAAAATAAGTAGAGTCGTCATATTGTGATTTTACAGCGCACCCTGAATTTAATTTGTAAATGTAAATTTGCAAAATGTAAATATGTATATCGCGTATAATTGGTTGTCTAACTAAATCAACTTGTCACTAACATTAAAACTGTCAATTATCTAGTTTGGAATAAATTAGATCTTCTAAAATAAATTTATAAACTGTTTATATTGTCAGTTTAGTTGAAAATCTTCTAAGCTTTGACTCGCAAATAACAATTTTCATTTTCTTGTGGGAGATTTCGTACCGAAAAATATTTTAAAATAACGTCCCAAAATTTTCTGGTCAACATATTCCTAAAAATCAATTATAATCCGGTTGTTTGTAGAACTGTATCAAATAGAAAACATTGAAAATGTTGATTATTAGTAATTCAATTTAAAAATTGAAAGTCAATTACATGATTAAGCTACCTTCATTAAATACTAAAGCATGAAATTCAATAAACACATCCCATTATCGGTTTAGTTGAAAATCTTCCAAGCTTTGACTAATGAATAATAATTTTCATTTTTTTTTTGGGAAATTTGGTACCAAAACGGCCTAATATTTTTTGATCAATATATTCATAAAAATAGGAACCTTTATAAACTGTACCAGATAGAAAACATATGAAAATATTGATTATTAGTATTTAATTTAAAAATTGTACCTTCATTAAATACTAAAACATAAAATTCAATAAACACATCATCCATACATCAATTCATCCAGGTGTTAATTGACTTTTCGTTGACAATAGGCCGCATCAACAATTCCAAAACGCAGCAGCAATTCGCACGGCGCGCATGTAAATCAAACTGTCATTGTTGAGTACAAGATGCGCAGATCACCAACTGCGACAGAAGCGCGCAGCATCGGGATATTACATAAATCCGCAAACAACATGCGCATCGGGATGCTGTGGACGAAACGTGCTCAGCCACATTTCCATTTGCTCAACCAACGCGCAACGATGAGAAAGATTATATGCATTGTCTCGTGTGCTTGAAGCGCATTACGCAATCATCCGTAATCGCGAACGCAAACGCGTATTACTCACGCACATCGAGCTCAGCGGCAGTCGGTTCGGTTCGTTCACATATGACAATACAAATTTATTACAATTACATTATCACCTTTCCATTTATTGCCTCATGAATAATTAGCGCCGCAGCAATTAGAATATTAAATGAAGACTTGTCGTTGCCGCGTTTATGATAACTTACAAAAACTATATGTTGGTCATAAAAATCGATCCTGAGATATATGTATTCAATGAGGAGTAGCAATAAGGGGCAATGACTTCCAATTTTTAAATAATTGCGTTTGATAACAAAAAGTGTTATCCTATCGACTTTCTAAATTTAAACAGTGGGCTTAGTGAATTAAAAATCATCGTTGAAAAAATCATAAGCGACAAATTTTAACGACTAGTAATTAATTGCTGTATGCTGGGGGTCAATGAATTCCCTCACATATTATTTTTATTTATATGTGATTAATAACATGTAAGGAGATTGAATTATATGTTTGTTTGGAAATTTTATAAGTCATAATAAGTTTGCAACTTTCTTTTAATCCGTTATAACGTTAAATTCAAGCAATAATATTTTAAGTTTTCATATGTTATCAAAGATTTTAGAATTCAAAAAAAAAAATAGTTTTTAAAGCAGTATTTAGGATTGTATTCATATTAAGAAAAATATGCCATCGGAATTTGTTATTTTACTCAAACTTTTCTAGAAACCATTTTTAAGACTTGAGGAAACGTTGATATTTTTACATTGATTTTCCAATATATTTTCCAATATTTTCCATGGAAGTAAAATTCAGATTTTAAATAAACATAAATTTAAGGCAAGAAATTCTTTAATTTCTAAGAATATGATTAAAAAAATGGAAAAAATAATTTTCTAATTACAAATAGATATATCTACTTTTGTCAAAGTATGAAAATAATCGTGAAACAAATCTCTTTGGTTCTTCAATATGTGTTAAAAAGATTCACCTCCAAAAATTAACTTTATTTCGATTTCTTGCAAAATTTGTGGTCAAGTTTAAATTTTATTCCTACCCACAAAATGATAATATCTTTAAATTACTTTATTAAATTACTAATTAAATTATAATGAATTTATTTTGTTTTTGTAATACGCTCGTTTTTATTATAATGCTGCTAAATTCACATGCAAAATTTATTCAGTTATCAAAAAAAATGTTTTATTTTAATCCAAGAACCACGACTTGTTGAATTGAATAGCTTGAAAACGTCTCTCTTATTTCTTTCTTCATCTCATTAAAAGCTAATATATATCAATATCTTTATTTTCAACCACATACTCCATTCTCAGAATTAAAAAACACTAATTTCTTTATATCCTCTTCATTTCTCTTTCATCTTGATTTAATCTTCATGGCAACACCCACGACTTTTTAATTAAGTCCGTTTTTGAGATCATAAGACAATTTGTAACTTCTGTAACAGAGTATTCTACTGGTGTTTCATATTTCTCCTAATTTAAAAGTGAATGTTTAAATTTTGAGTTTAGGAAGCAAATATTGCAACACCTCTTTCGCGAATAAGAAAATTTATTAACTATGATCGAATATAATCGGAAAATCATTTTATATCAGAACCAAAAATATTAATATTTTTTTTTGTATTTTGGGTTACTTTCTTATTCTTTCATATGAATCTCCAGATATTTTATAGTTATTTTGAATATTGCAGTTCTCTCAAACTTTTCCTGGATTTTTGTTCAATGTTATTTGTTAATTATAAACACTTAATAGTTTTGTATTTTGGGTTACGTTCCTATTCGTTCATTTGAATCTTCAGATATTTGAAAGTTTTTTGTATCAGAATATTTCGTATAATTGCAGTAAATGTTTTACTTTAATTCAAACTGAATTTTGATCAAATTATTACATACATAAAAATTTACAATTAAAATTTATTAAGCATCAACAGGAAAACCAGAAAATCTGATCTGATTTATTGATCTTTGATGGATGAAATATTTATAGGCAAAAAATTCACAATTCATTAGTAAAAATCAACACCGAATGAAAATATGAAAGATTAAATCTATATTTGCAATTAGCTCACAATCTGTTAAATTAATTATTTTTCCTGCGATAAAAACACAAAAAATTAAACATCAAAACTGAATAGTTTTAGGAAAATATGTACCAATAAAATAACATAATTTCAATTTAACCAATTCATTTAAACTAACTAGAAATAAAATTTGAGAAAAATAAATGTATTAAATGATTTTAATGCAAATGCATTCATAAGGCATTTTAATAAAAATGTAAATAAAATTTTAAGTAAAATGAGTCCTAATTGATTCGATTATTTGATTCGAACGAGGACACGATATTTAACTGAAATTAACCATTGTACTAACCTACCAAATAAATGATGTGAACAACGATGCTGCACTCAATAATCATAATTAGCAATCGATGGGTTATCGGTCAGAAGGCTCAAGACTATTACCGACCATCATAATTCACGGATTTTACGACTCGTTCTCGAACGTTTAATGCCTACAATTATAGATTTAGGTGCAAGTATTTAACTTAATCACATTTTCGAAAAGCTAATAAAACCAATTAGCAATTACGCGTCCGTACCTTTGATGTATTCATCACCAGTTGAACTAAAAGATAACGAGCAAAAACCCGAAATATTATGAGGTTACCACAATACACGATGCGTTAGATTTAGAACCTAACTGTTACAATAGAACCATCAATTACCGTTTTTTTTTCTGGTGTTTTTTTTTTTGATTTTAATGCCAGTAAGTATGAGATAAGAGGGTATATATTGGCGACAAATGGAATATTAGTTAAAATTCATTCAATTAAAACGCGTATAATTGCAAATTTATTTGACAAAACGATTTATTGGATGATGCCGGCTTGCGAATGGTGACCTACTAATCGTTCTAGCAGCGCACACGAACCTCTCGTAAATCTGTCACACGGGCAGGATTTAAGTGCTTGTCGCTTAAGAAGTCCATCATTGCCATATGTTTGCGCATGACACAATGCGCGTGTACGCAGGCTGTGCCATCGTGTCTTTAATCACATGTGTTTGGACACAGTGGTTATAAATTAGACTTTAGTTAGATATGTATGTGATTCTGCATGTGGTTCATACAAGAAATGAGTTTATTGAAGACAATGATATTTATTAATCTTTATACTGGAAGAATTTGGGTCTCTTATGAATGATACGTAAGGATATCCTTGATTATGATGAAAGTGTTTTGGTCTGTAAAGAATTAAGTCCTGAAATTAAATTAGTAATCCATTTATGATTAGATGATTGAATTAGATAATAATTAATTTGTAGTCTAATATTTAAATAACTTTCGCATGTTCAAGAATTTTGGTTATATTTTTGAATATCGAGGAAATATAATTTTGTTTCTGAAATTTTCTAAAATCAAACTATAATCCAATTAAAAAAACATGAAACCTATTATTGTGTTTAATTTAATTTTACATCAATTTGATAATAATTAATCAGTAGTCTAATATTTAAATAACTTTTTCACGTTCAAGAATTGTGGGTATGTTCCAGAATATCCACGAAGTATGTATATTGCTTTTTCTACAATTTGTAAATTTGCTTAAGATTTCATTTACTAAAATATAATAAGAACTGTTTTCTTCGATCGGATTTATGTCTGAAAAAATTATCAAGTCCAACATATTGAATAATTTTTAATGAATGTAGAATATCTCAGTCTAAGACACTTTTTGAAATATCAAAAGTAAATTATCATCATCATACATTATGAACTATTTTCAAACACAATTTTGGTCATTGTTTCTTTATCATATAGAAAACTTTGCAGATATTCCCAAAATAATTGTTAGCTCAAAAATATTTTATTTTCCTTAACTTTTTTTGCAAGAATAAAACAGGAACGTCAAAACCGATTATATGGATAACGTTCACGTCAATCTCTTTTGTTTCAATTCGTATTATTAATTTAATAGTTCGTTTTCTATTTTGTATATATTTGCATTAAAAAATAACAATTATATGGTTTGAAGTTTAATAACTTCAAATGGGAATCGAGTCGGTAATTATATTGCGTTAAATTTTTGCACAGTAAAACCAAAAACAACCAAAAACGGGTTTGAATTAAATTAAATAACAATATAATATATAACAATATTTGTTATACATTATACTTCTTAAGCACCTTATCGAATTACATGACTACATAAATAGTGAATAAATTTAGAATATGTATCAATAAACGTTTACTCCTTTAGTTTATAGGTGATTAATAATGAAATACTTAGAAATTTGAGCCTTTTGCTTGATTAAAGACCTATTAAAGTTAGCTGTAACTCTATACCTATAATCAATATTATTATTTCCTATTAGCTGGAAATTTGGAATATCAATAAATTGAGCTTTTGATTGTTAATGTAGATCACTGATATTGATCATTAGCGATTGATAAATGATTTTCTGGTTCTCTTTCACTCATTTCTAAGTTATTCAGAGTCTTGCCACATTAGCAATTAGATTTTGCTATGTTATAATGATATTTAAATGTGTAGACATCCAAAGTTTGAAAATTTGGCCTGAACAACTATTTTTATGAAAGTATATTAAGTGTTTTGAAAAATTTTAAGAAACTTTGCAGATTTTAAAATTATGTTTTATCAATTTTAATAGGATTTTGTAAGAGTCTGTATATCACTTCCTCATTTCAATTTGTTAAGTTGAAATAAAACCAACTTGAAGTCAGACAGAAAACAATTTTTTATTTTTTAAGACCAAAAATTCTTGTAGTTATTATCAAGTCTTGAATAAATATACTTTCTGTAAATATTCCGTATTTAGTAAGGATATTAAGATGAAGTTATATTATTATTATTCTATAAAAATATAAAATTTCAAATTTGGGTTTCTGAAAGTTTCAATTTTTGCAGAGTTTCTGCTTAAAGATCGTTGCATAAACAAATTATTAAGTTATATAACTTGATAATGAAATTCATATAAACTTCTTCTTATTTATATTTTTATATTTTTTTTTTTCTTGAAAAACCCTCAAACTTTTGAAGGATAAAAATTATTTCATTAAAGTGCAAGCAAAAGCTTGTCACGTTCAGATATTCATTATCCTCAATTAAAAATTTGCTCATTGACAGAAGAAGTTTCTGGGACCTTCTCAAAAATCTGCTTGTAAAATTTTGCCTTTTTCAAGATTTGTCGAAGGTAACTTAAAATTACGTTTCCTAAACAACTTTTAGAAGTGTATTTTTAAACTTTTTATGGCCTTGGTATAATAGTTTCTAAGTTTAATCAATTTTTCGATGTACTTTTCATTCGGTTTGTTCAATGCAAATTGCGTTACAATTTTCATTATTAATTTCATATATTACAGATTAAATTTAGAATTGTATTTTGTTCAACTTTACTTCAAAGTTTCATTTGATGGTTTTCTTTAATATGTTTCTCTAATTAATGTTATTCTACACCTGTTGTTTGAAGTTTATTCAAGTTGATTTTTCCATTTCATTTTGAAATAAGTAATTTTTTTCTGAATTTTTGTAAGTTTATCAATATCCACTTTTTTATTTCTAATTTTCTAAAACAGTTTGAAATACCTCTTTGAATTTATTGTGTTGAATGTTGATTGATGAAATAATTTAGCCCTCAATATTTTTGTCATCAAATAAGTTAGAGATCGTGAAGTTCAGAAAGGCACAACGAGTGGGGGATGACCATGCTGCGCAGAAACCAAAATACGATTCGGGTAACTTCGACTCAGCAGGCTTTTTTGCTACGCCCTTTAATTTCATTCGCTACTGTCAACGAGCAATGTTTGCGCATCTTTATCCCCACTCTTTGTGCCTTTCTGATTCTCACGATCTCTACAATTCTTCTTGAAAACTCATTATCATTAAAGACTCTACCACTGCCCGAAAAATTAATTTTCAATTTTAAAGAAAACTCAAAATCGATGTTGAATTAAAACCACATAACCTGTATCACTGTAATCACATACGTCAACCATAAGTAAGTACGTTTGCGTGTTTCGGTTGCTTCAGCCATATACGCGCGCGCGCGCGGTGAAAGTTCTTGCGTTTTGCATTCACATTCGGTATTCGCGCATTTGTAATCGCGACAGCGCGTTGTTTTTTAATACCACACATCATCATCATCATCGCACGGTTGCGTAATGTCAATCGATGAAGAACCGCCACTTTTTCATTCCAGTGCTGTGAGTGACGAAATTCGTTTTGGCGGCGTTGAAATAAATCGCACAGATAAATATCGCGAGCGATTAAAAAACGTATAGAGAGGATAAAGTGTCACTTACCATCTCGACTCATTCCCAGCCGGAGGCATTTCTGCAGGCGGCAGTACTGGCAGCGGTTGCGATTGACGCGATCGACGACGCAGTTCTTGTTGCGTGGACACTGGTAGTTCACCACCGAGGATTGCGACCGCCGAAAGAAGCCCTTGCAGCCCTCGCACGTGATGACGCCGTAGTGCACGCCGCTGCTCTTGTCGCCGCATACTTTGCACGGTATGATTTCGATTTGTGCTGGAAAAACGAAAGAGAAATGACATTAGAATCAGTTCGTTTATGAAGGTATACTATAAAGTTGATCAAAATTTCAGTAGTTTTCTAGAATGTAGTATATAGTCCTGCGTCAGTGGCGCCACCTTGGTGCCAAAAATCATAACCATTCTAGAAGACATATTTAACGGTTGATTATGTAAACTTTTCATAAAATTTTGTTAATTAAATAGTTAAAATTGATTTCTTATGGAAAAATGTAAAGTTTTATGTCTAATTGAACAAAGCTCGATTCAATTAATGATCAATCATTGATTAATCGACGGTTATCATTGACATTTATTTAAGTCTATGATTAGAGATTAATCCATAATTAATCATTTATTAAAACTCAAATAGATATCAAACTACATAATTAAACATTAATCATTGATTAATCATTTATTACATTTTGTGCAACCAGGGATTATTGTTGTATATTTCGATGAAATTATTGCATAACCTCAAAATCATTAATGCGTTGATTTGCATGTTGTAAATGAGTATAATTTTGCAGGTATAAAATTTGTTATTATCATAGATTAGAGATCAAAAAATATTATCTAATTGAATCATTAATTAAAGTTCTCTTATTATGCAATAAAAATTATTTTGTTGTTAATAACTACAAAATTACTGCACTTTTTAGGATGAATCTATATTTTCCACTTAACAAATGTACATAATTGCTTGTACTTTGTTGAATTTAGAAATATGAAATTTGCTTGTTTACCTGCACGTGATTTTCTTAATTTTAATAATTTTTTAAATCAGTATGCAAAAATGGATTACTCGTTGTGATATAAATATTATTTGCACAACTAAGCAATTTTTTATCTTGTTGTAGTATTTGATACTTTAAATTTTGTATAATTACAACAGAAACTTTAAAATTCATATTATCCAATCAATTATACAATTTTTCAACGCTCCTTGAAATTAATTTATCAACCTAAGAGGTCGCTGTAATTATTAGTCATAAGAAAGTACAACGAAAGTTGAATTAATATTCTGGTAACTTCATTTCTCTTTGATGAAAATCTTGATTTATATTCAAATTATCAAATCTCGACAATTTCCTAAAAATAAGAAGTCTTGGTTGGAGAGCCCCTAAAATGAGGATAGTATCACAATTGTCCAGCATACTATATCCAAATATTGATACCCTACAATGAATATAATAAGGATAAGCAATTTTCCTTATCAGTTTCGCAATTTTATATCTGAAAAAGGCAAATAAATTGCGGTACTCTCTGAAAATAGGGGTTCTAATTGTAAGTTGCAGATCTTCAACCTGACATCTAGTGATCAAAATTGAAACGAACAAATGAAGAAATTCCCAGAATGCCCTGTTCCTTTGAACGAGTACATTCTATATGTTATTGTTATTACTATGTTGAACTATTCTGGATTTCTAATACATTTGGTTAATAATCTATAGTGCAGATAAACTAATACTCTTTTTGGTAGTTTTCTACTACCTACAATTTTCTATCATAAAACATAATTTATTGTATCGTGCTGCTATTTCATTGATATTATTAACCAATTTCCAAAAAATAACTTCAAGCTCTGTGGATTCTAATTGATAAACTAAACTTCAGATAATAAATAAAGCGCCACCCCTGCCAACTTTGGAAATTATTATATCGATTTCTGTAGCATCGCAAGTAAACATTGCTAATACTTCTCCAAAATGTTTTTATATTGTGTCATCATCCACCAAAGAGAAAATAAAACTAAGAAGGTATGAAGCTTCCATGTAAACAAATCGATTTTGCTGTAGTTGTCAGAGCCGATTTTATTTTTCAAAATTTCAGCCTACTTCGATTTGATAATGACGACGCAATTGGCACTGGAATTGCGGAATCAAAACCAAGGGATGAATTTGCACAAACCACCGAAATATAGCAAAATTTGACTACAACCAATTCCGCGAATGAAAAATTCGCAATATCACAAATATTTGTTGGAAATTTAGTAACATTTAAAATGTTCCTAAACTTCAAAATTCCCATTTTTGTTAGATCAGTACTAACAGTTGAATATGGACATTAGAAATAATAGAGCTTGATGATCATTGCAACCTAAAATGTTTTCCTCATTCTCCCTCCGATATAACACTTCAAATACTTCCAATTCTCGCAAAATTAAATGACAAATTTTGACGATATCAAACTCTTTCTCACTCTTCCCTCTCTTTCTAGATGTCACCCATGAACATGAAAATACCTCGTATCGAATTGGCACTCTTTTTATCCTCTTTATCATCGATTAGATTCGTCGTGACGGCGGGCGCCTGAGTGTGATGATGGCCGACAGCGGCGGCGGCGGCGGCGGCGGTGGCGGCACTGGAGCGATGATGCAACGAATGCTGAAGTAAACTAGCGGCAGCGGCCAACTGCTGCTGCTGATGCTGCGCCTGCTGGAGGTGCTGCGGTTGCGGGTGATGGCTGGTATTGTGGTTGTGATGTGCGGCAAGCTGTTGTTGTTGTTGTTGTTGCTGCTGTGGTGGCGGCGGTGGCGGAGGCGGCTGCTGAGGAGCAGACGACGCCGTCGGCGACGTCGAGTCGACGGATGCGGCGACATCGACGGCACCGGCGCGAGTCGCCGCCGCTGCAGCCGCCGCCGCGGTGGCGGCGGCCGCGACAGCCCCCCAATTATCCCCGGCACTGAAGAGCTCCTGGAAGTTGTCCATTGTCTCGTGATGGCGGCGGCGGTTGCGGCGGCAGCAACAACGGCAACGTTCGTTCGCGTCTCCGTCTGCTTTCGGCTACACTTCGCATGGCAGCGCCCGCCGCAACAATTCGCGCGTAACACTTATCGAGAACTTTGAGCTTCTTCGCTCCTTCGCTTCTTCGCTTCTTCTTCTTGTTTCTCTTCCTTTTTCGCTTTCCCTAAATTCGATGCACTTTTCGCCAATCGGGACGAACTTTTGACAAGTTTCTGCAAGTTCGCCTACTTTTTTGAAGATTTAAGAACACTAATATTGCACTTTTCCCGATGTGTTTCTTTTTTGTATGTTTAATTTAAAATTTTATAAAATTGGACGGTATAATCACTCTTTTAGTTGCTTTTTGGATTTTCTAAGGACGACGAATTGTACCTGCCTCCTAAAACTATCATTGTTTAATGGCAGATATCATTCTTTTCCAGAAATGACATCGAGGATGAAAAATGAAATCGAAATCTTACCATCTATATGTAATTTAATTGCATATTGATTGATCACACAGTTTCCAATGGTAATTCAGAAAGTATAAAATTGAATTCAGAAATTGTAGTAAATTGTAATTAAGCGAGCAACAAATATAATTCTTATTTGTTGTTGTAATTCAGTGTGCAAAAATTGTAATTCAGGTTTGGTAAATATAACTGAGAAAGCATAAATTTCATATCAGAAACGATTTAATGTATTTCAGATTGGTCACACGTAATTCAGAATACAGAAAATCAATCAGATTAGTGCTACTTTTTGTAAATAATAATTCAGTTTTTTTTGTAAATAATATGTATATAACGTCAGAATATTCAGAATATTATTAATAATATTCATACTTTCTGAATTTCATAACTCGGAATTACATTGATAGTATACTGAATTAAAAGTGATGTTTTTTGGATTAGAATTCACATATTTGAAATTCATTTGAAACTCATTTTTATTTTCCAATTCTGAATTACATTTCTTTTTCTGAAATTCAGTTGACGCTTTCTAAATTACAACTGAAAATGATCTGACATTGACGTTTATTTCTGAGGTTAGAGCAATGATTATACATATCTAGATACCAATAATTCTTATACAACTCATTTAAAAAATGCCATTCGTATTCCCTCATACGTTTTATACCATTCTATTTTCTTCTAATTCTGCAATTTAATGACGAAATTGGTAAAACCTGGAAATATTTGCCAGAGATATCAAATATCCAATCAATGTTATTGAAAGTTCTCAAAGATATAAAATATATAAATATTCCAGTATGGAAAAAAAATCAAAGATAAAATTTAATCAACGGTAATTTTGCGTAATTTCGGTCATTTTGCAATTTTAAATTATGAGATAATTATTCGTTTTTCATAAAAAGAAAATTGTTGTCTAGGAAATTTTTGAGAAAAACTGTCATCTTTCAAAAAGGCAACACTGCGTTTATAAGAAAAACATTGAGTTTGAAAAACAAATATTTTTTCAGATAAAATGAAAATTAAGAGTATATAGTTTAGAATGATAAGTTATTCGAAAATTGAATTCGAAATCAAGATCGAAAATTTATTTGCAATTAAAATCAGCAATCATTTGTTGATCTTCAATTGTTGTTTAAAAAGTAACTTAAGCAACTTGATTTTTATTTTGTATAATTTATAGTTTATATCAGATACATTGATATTTTTCTAATGTTGTCATGATGACAAAAGGTAAACGAAATTTGAACCGATATAATAATTAGAGCAAATTTTATCAAATTTCAAAGCAGCTGATGTGACAAACTTTATAACTTGATGACGTTTTTTTATATTTGAGGTAGATAATCTTTGATATTATTCTACAAATTTTTGTTTGGTATCTAGATATATGAAAGAAAATATACTGGAACATGAGTTTTCTCGATGAATAATTTGGTTAAACATGAAAAATATGTGGTGAGTGATAACAGCAGCCACTCTATGTACACGATACGCACTATACTCAAATTGTTAATAATAATGCTAGAAACCGGAGGAAATTTCACGCTGACGCACTCGACGAACCTCTCGCATTCATTCGTAAGCAAAGTTCAACAACCGGCGACAATAATTTCGATTTTTTTGACGGCGTCGTCGTCCGTTCATGTTCCTTGCACGCTTCCCAAGCCGAAGTCGACGACGCAAACGGCGCTCAACATCGAGAGAACGAACCGAACTTCTGGCCAACCAAGTTTCGGTTCATGTACGCAAATTGGCCGTTGGCGACGACCGATATGAGAAAAAACAATTCATTTCGGCGCAGCGCGGCGTGCGCAAAGTGACCCGAACGAACTCTCATTTCGGCATCACGTGTGCGTATTTTCGTCGCAAGTGTCATAAAGTATCTGATGGATTGTTTGCGGGCGATTCCGTCAACGTATTTCAGTTGGCGTGTGTCACAACAATGCCGCCAGAGGGAGGCGCAGAGACGGAGGAGAATGAGGAAAATGATGGAAACGCGGAAAAGCGGTGGAACAAGGAACGCACCACGCGCGATGTATGCAACACACACAGCACACACGCGCATTGTGTCGCATAGCCGCGTCGCCCGTCGGTCGTATCGAACGCGGAGCGCACGCGCGCTCGTGTTTAGGAGGCGCGGCTGTAAGCCATTGAACTCGAGGTTGTTCACCGCCAAATATGGACGAGTGTGTGCGGCGCGCCGTTTGCCTTCTTCCTTCTGTATATCCTATCCGATGTATATCACACGCTTGCCATGCATGCTGCACGAATCCGCGAAGAGAGCATCAGAAATTTCCCGAAATGCATCAGCTCTTAAATTTCGACCAGCTTAATGTATAGGCAACTCAATACACACGCACACACGCAGCCAGGTATAATGCAAGTCATTTGGTCGATGAACTTTTTTGACTCATACCGCGAGTGGGATTATCTACGATTTACTCAATGAACTCCACAAGCATCAAAGTGTGCGAAAATGCTGGGAACCGCGTGGAATGTCGCGTAGCATTTTTGGCATGGATTCGCCGCTTTTTTTCGCACCTCTCTCTCTCCCTCTCTTTTTCGCGATCATCTTGCATCCCGTTTCATCTCGCGGCCAATCGTCACCGAACATCGGTGGAGCGCGAGGAGCGTGCAGCGTTTGTTCATATACACACACTATTTTTAAACAATGTGAATGACCGATTATGCTTAAAAGCTGAATGCGATAAAGAGACAATAACACATCGGAATCGTATACGGACGTTTCGACGTGTTGGATGTCATGTGTCATAACGTCATTGGTCATACCGGTGCAAGATATCTTTCTAATCCGAATACCTAACCTCGAATTTTTTGACAATTATTAGCAAAAGAAAATCAATGAAATGAAAATAAAAATTTAAGATTTTCAACAATGACTTCGCACAGATGATGATCAAAAAGCATGTGATGACGGATGAATGATGCCAATTTCCGGTTTACCGGTACACTGCCAATTATTTAGAACAAATGAACAGCGCTCGATTTGTTGGTTAAACACTTGAAGGATGAATGGGGGAGAACACTCGAGAACATAATTCCTCTTTTTTGCGCTTGCTCTTAATTATAATCCAAAATTTCTTCATGAGTTGTTGAGGCACAAGAACTTCGCACGACTTCAGCACAGCACACACTCAACAAAAAAGAAATATGGTGGAAGAAAACAAAAGCACAACGATGAGGCACTGGACGAATAAAGAAGTGTGACGGAGTTTCTCGCGTGGACCACGCACACCGGCCGAAAACGAAACTGAACTCAACTGAACCGAACTGCGGCGCGATTCACTTCGCGTATTTTCTTCTCTCGCTGAAACTCGCGCGCGCGACCATTCCGCGACCAACGCGCGCGCCGCCGATCGCGTGTGTATGTATTACGTTATGTTACGTTACGTTACCGCGTTTGCTGTTGTTGCTGGTGAGGCAATCGGCTTACTGGCTGGCTGTTGGCTTCCCGTGGTGGTGGTGCCTCGTCGATTCTCGCTGGCGAGACTTCTCTTCACTTCCTGGTTGCGTCCGCTACCGACGACGACGACGACGACGACGACGACCGGCACGCCGTACGCCAAATGTCATTTTTTACCTCTAATAACCTCAAAATCCTTACGTCATGCGACCTCTACCGATGAAACTATAAACTACTGAGCTGTCAAAGTGACAACCCGACTTTGAGGGTTATGTTACAGGGGTGATTTCTACGAGTGGAAGATATCGATACACAGGGTGGATTTCTTGGTGTATGGTAGAGTGACTCCACCATGTAGACTCACGCCACCACCAACAACCACCACCGATGGCGCGATCGCAGTGCCGCCAACAACAACAACGTCGACTTCATGTTTCGGTGGGGAAGTTCAACGACCCAGCCGCATGGTTTCGCTCACACAAGCCACACACACATTCGTGCAGCTGGGAGTGATACTCCTCGGCGGCGTTCGCATACAAAAATACAATCAGCATTTTGTTGGTCGGTGGAGATAAATACAAAAAAAAATATGGAATAGTGCGAGGTACTTGTAAGGTATAACTTGGCACATACATGTAACATATGAGTGTATGAGTGTAGATGATAAGTAGAAAAATATTTCCAGGCGGTTGTTATCAGCTGAATGGAGGAGATGTTTTTGCACGCGTTGCGTTGGTCACGAATTCGCGATTTTTCGATTGGTACATTGGAACGCACTCGTAGCCGCTGGTGGAGTAAACACAATTTAATGGCGTCTGGGAAGTGAGCAGCAGCAGGTGTCGCTGATGTTGTTTGTAGGCATGGAGGAAGAAGGACTCTCTATGCTCCAGAGAGTGGCAATGTTGCTTTTAGATTGCTTTCAGCGAAGACACCACATCGCTTCTCCCGTACGAAAATAAGTCACGAAATCAAAACAACGCAGCGGGAATCCATGCCAAGAATTTCAGACTTCTAGGAAGAGTATCTAGATTCTAGATTCCAGTTGAGTGCATGTATAGTTTTGTCGTGGGTTTTGTTTCGTTGGTTAAAATTGGTCGTTTCTAGGTTAGGTTGTATCATAATGTATGAAATTCTGGAATCCATGAATTGCAATTTTGACAAATCACTTCCTGTATTTCAAATGCATTCCATAGTACGACATCTGTAGTCAAAATTTCGAATCTGCGAGGAATAATTCTGTTGGCTGCTTGAAATTTGATGTCTATTTATTGTTTATAGTGAATTTAGAGAAAATCACGAACATCAAGCAACATGTAACAAGACATTTTATTGCTTGACACAAAGTCGAGAGAAACCAAAAAAATTAACATTCATTTTTGGAAGTATATCCAATTTTTCTCTTCTTGATAACATGACGTTTGCAGATAGAATAGTTTTCTTTTTTTTTCTCGCGCAAATACTTCTCTTTATACATATGATTATCATAATCGGAAAATCATTATTATCAGAGAAATTGTAATTTGATTGTTGTATTTGTAAGCCATTGTGGAAAATAGATTCCTCAAAGTTTAAGTAACTACAATAAATAGCACAATATTTAAACATTGAAGATTATTGATGTAGTCATGTTATTTTTTACTTTATATTAGTATAATGTTCCATAATTTAATTTTTTTAATGATGTATTATGATATAACAAAATTCTTCTAGAGTCTTCCCTGATCTTCCAAAATTATCTAAGTTATAACCATATTTTACCAAGTTCATTAAATTGTATTTTATTATAACAACATTTTTATCATCAATAATTTCTATTTTTTAAACAATCACTATATCTTTTTGAGAAATTAGAGAATTTAAGAATGTTTACGCTGAATTATTGTTTATTTCAGCTTCAATATGTTTTTCATCAATTCTTTCGGACCATCCTCTTAAATTATATCTTCAAAGAATTTTTGATGTTATCCTTAAAATGCGTTATTTCATAGTTTATTTGACAGTTGCGAAGTAATAATCAAAAAAATTAGGAGAATTCTTTTAAATTTTTGAATAATTGCTTTTTTAAACATGAAACAAAGACATTTCTTGAAAAATACAAATTTGTTAATTTCCCAGTACTCAAAAGAGGATAACAACAATGTTACCATGTAAATAACAATAATATTCTAAAAATAATTTGCTATTGTAATAAATTAAAATTGTAAAAAAAAAATCAGCAATATTTGTTGTATGGAAAAATTGTAAATTCTGCAAACAATATTTATGATTGTACATTACCTTTTAAATGATACCAATCTTTCTAGAACAGCAAATATCTAAACCAAAAAATTCTAAAAAATTATTGTTAATATTTATCAAATTTCCAAAATTTTAAATAATTGTTGATTTTGCAATTAAAGATATCAGCCGCAGACTCTTTTTGGGAGATGATGACGAATGTTAAAGTTTGATAAGATATTTTAGCACCAAAATTGCAAAAAAATATAATAACAATATTTGCCATATTGCATCGATTAATTCAAATAGGTATTCAAAAACTTTTTTGAATACATGAAATCTTAATTTTTTGTTAAAAGGCAAAATAATAAATTCAATTTAAGATGATCGATCCACTTTTGAGAAATCACCAGCAAAATTATTTTTAATATTAATTTACTGTTATTTTGAATAAATAAAAAAATCTGATGTGTCATCCACTTTTGAACAATCACCAGCTAAATTATTTGATACTAATTTACTATTAATTTGATTAAATGTAGATTTCACGTAGAGATCGTGAGGTTCAGAAAGGCACAAGGAGTGGGGATAAAAATGCGCAAACATTGTTCGTTGACAGTAGCGAATGAAATTAAAGGGCGTAGCAAAAAAGCCAGCTGCGTCGAAGTTACCCGAATCGTATTTTGGTTTCTGCGCAGCATGACCCACCCCCACTCGTTGTGCCTTTCTGAACCTCACGATCTCTATGAATATGTGTCAATTTGACATTCTGCCTAACCTCAAAATTTAAATATTGAAATTCAACCAAAAAATGCATTGTCAACCTAATAACTTTCACTCAATAAAGTTACCACACTCGTTTTAGGGGTTGATGACGTATTGTCAAAATTTGTTGTGATATACTATATAAAAATAAAAAATGATAAATACCTTTGTTGTTTGGGTACGTTCGAATTATTCTCGCGGAGAATTTTCATAAATCTCTCATCTCAGGTTGTTGTGAATGCACAGGATCGAAAACATGATTTGCACATCATGAAAAACAACAATCCACGACGAAAAACATCGCTTTCGAGAGCACCTTACCGCATTTTCGCATGGCGCACCACCAACAAACGACAGCTCGTTGTGTCAATGCGACGCGCGCGTTGCGATGGCAACGACATGCAAGCATTGTTACTAAGTTGCATGTAACACAGCAGCAGCAGCAGCAGTAACAACCCCCACTCACCCCCACGAACCGCGCAACACGCTACTGTCGTGCGTTGCGTTCGTGCCGCGGTGCAGATTCGCGTGCATGCATCATCATCATCATCATCATCATCATCGTCGTCGGTCGTCGTCATCGGCGTCATGCGAGGCGAACGAACGCAGCAACGCGCGCGTCGAATGTGTGTATTGTGCGGGGCGACCGGTTGGCCGACCGAAGGCTGCCGATCTCCCCCATATGTTTTCACATGTTTTCGACGACGGCTGGCGGACCGCGCGCGCCGAAAGTGGGTCACTGAGACCGCGTCCGTAGCGTACGCGCTCGCGCGCCCGTTCGGTTCGCGAACGAGCGAGAGCGCGCGCGGTCATTGCACCGCCGCTGCCGATGTCCGCTACTCTGCGAGCGGCGCTCGGCTGACGTCGACGTCGTCGTCGTAGTGGTCGTCGCCGTGGTCGGCGTCGTCGTCGCACATTCACTTCGCGTTCGCGACTCCGCGAAGAGTTACGTTTACGTTACGTGTGTTACGTGTGCGGCGCGAACGAACGGTGCATGCCAACGCATCGCATGCGGCATGCCCCGTTCGAGAGTTCGATGATCACAACCCGAACGAGCGCCACTCGCGTGCTGCTTGTTCGCAGAAGGCCTGTTTCACACGGGCGTTTATCATGCGTTCATCAACGACTAAAATTCACCATTTTTTATAAATTATTTAAAATTTATATTTATCATCATAATTATTATAATTATTTATAATTTAATTATTTTTTTTATAAATACATAATATATTTTACTATATTTTTTTTACGAATCACGACTGTTTAATTTTGTTTATTTGTTGTAACAATCTTATTGAAATATTGAAATTGCAACGCAATTGATCGCGTGCAATATTTTTCCAATAAAAAAATCCCATAGATTTACGACAATAAAGTTAGGATTATTTTCAATGCACGCACATTTTCTATGAAAGAAAAAAATGCCCAGTAAAGTGGAATAAAAATGTCGCAAGTGCGTTCCGACAGTAAACAACAGCAATGCCCATTGCACAAACAAAAAAGGCGACAAACAATGTTGATAAACGTGATAAAAATATAATGGCAGTGCAAATATGTAATATTGCAGCTTTCATTCAAGTGTTGCAATAATTATTCATATTTATTTCTGATATTTCTAGATTTTCTCTATCTCTATCTTGTTCTTGGTACTTTTCTACAATAAATATTTACTTTTTGATAATTTTTTCCTTCGTTGTTTATCCTTTGTATACATTTTACGATGGCAACTTATTAACTGTCATTTTATGACATGTGTCATTTTGACAGATATGTCTATTCTTAATTACGCATACAGATGGCGCCACTTTTACTTGTTATCTTCCAAGCAAACAAAAAGTGAAATTTTTTGTTTTTATCTAAATTTAACCATCTTAATGTCATTGAAATCTAAAAATGGTATAAATAAACGGTATAAATAATATTTTCATATATTTTTTTTTTACTTTATAACGAAAATATGTAAATTTTCTGGTTATGAAATCAACATTGTTATTAAAATGACACATTTTATTGTCATGTCGCATAATATATTGTGCTCGTACCAGCATGAAGAACAAACAAACAAATGACAACTAGATCAACAACGACAAAGTTTTCCAAACAGCAACATGAAACGTCGCGAATAAAGTGAGATTCGCTCGTTGACGTTGAAGGCGTTCGCGTTTATTCTTCAGCGCAGAAGTTACGTCAATTTTGTTTTTTTCATTATTATTATATGCTTGTTGTTTCGCTGCTAAATTACGAGCGTTGATAAGTAAGTGGGTATTGCTTTCGGCTACTTATGTTGTTGTGGCGTAGGTAAATGCTGGTTTGTTGGATGTCTTGTTGGTGTGTATTAAGGCTGTATGCAAATATTAATAACATGTAAGAAGACAACAACATAACAACAACTTTGAGTATTCTGTTCCACCTCAAGTCGAAGGAAATTCCAGTTTCAGCTAGTCTGTAGTGCGGATTACGTAAAATGCTTGATTGTCATTAGTGTTTCATCTTTTGAATTTTAAACAATTGATGAACAAAGTCACAGAATTTTTAAATAATTGTATTTTACTTGTAATGCTGATATTTTTTATGTAATTATTAATAATTGCAATTCAATATTATCACCAAATAAAATAATTGACTACTTGATTCTATAAGAGAAAAAAATAAATACATTTTATTTCACTTGGCACTAAAATGGATAACAACTCGAGAAACAAAGTATTGGTTACTATGATTATAAATGTTCAAGGATCAAACATGACCATGATATTTCAAGAGTAATTCGAATGGTTTTCTGCTGATATTTGTCATTTCTCATTAGAAATTGGAATAATATTTTTAGACTGTGACTTTTCACTGATCGTTTCCAAGGAAGAACAAAAAATTTTGCAACACACGCTGTATGCTATTATAAAGCACAAAAAAAATAAATTTCATTCGTTAATTTTGCATTTCTCAAAAAATTCGAAAGATAAATGTTTTTTAACGTATAACATGAAGGAGATTGGATTCCAAAAATGATGCCAGTCAAAACAACAATTTCAATATAAAGCAAAAATTATTCAGATAATTTAAAATTGATTCCGGATATATTCAAGATTTCCGATTGACGTACTAGAAACTGAAAATTAGAAATAACAGAAATAACAGAAATGTAAGGATAAATGATAGAAGAGACATAAGGCAATTGTAGAGATGGAGAAATTAATCTCTATTTACTCCTTCAAAAATTTCTTACTAAATTGGCTACAGCTGATTTACTTAAAACTTTTTGTATAAAAATAAGTAAGGGTTAGTAAAGGTTAGTTTTGGAATCCTTTTGATCCATCAACAAATTTCAAAGGTACCTTAACCTTTAAAAATTTAAGAGTTGATCAAATTTATCCTTGCAATAGCAATTTATCCCAGCAATAATTAATTGGAACTGGAAATTAGGATAGCTACAACCAAAAACATGTTAATTCTACCAAGCAGTACTAGTGATCAAATATAATGATCTTTTTGATATAGATCTATAGGGATGTATGGGGATCTACAGATAAATATAGAGATTTATAGAGATCTATAAAGATCTATAGAGATCTACAGATATCTATAGATACTTCCAAAAAGACCTAAAAATTACTCATGGGAATTTTGTATTTGCTATTGCAGTCCTATGAATAGAATAGTAAAATACAGAAAATACATATGTAAAAAAATATAATAATCTCAAATTTCAAGACATCACTCCTATCCAAGTAGGAAAATTGGGAACACCCTTTTATGTTCTAGTGAGAAAATAAAGTAAAGTAAATCTGAGCTTAAAAAGAGACCTATTGCCAATTTTCCCACAGAGGCCTTTTTTTTAAAAAGCTGTAATTATAAAATTTGCGGTAAAGAGGGCAGGATAAAATTTGGGTCTTCTGAATTATTTGAGAGATTGACATTTGATTTCATTTTTTTTTTTTAGAAAAGTTTACTGATAATGATCTATACTATCTAGAAGGTATAAGAAGATTGTACCATTAAGAATTGTTCTATAACATTTGTGATATCCCTAGGATTTTGACGGAAATTTAGTTCAATTGAGGATTTTTGACAATATTTTTCCTGAAGGATCCTGTTCTAATAAAATCCAAAGAAAAATTAACAAAAATAAATTACCATCAAATAATACAAAGGAAATACTTTTTTTCTTGTATTCCTTTTGATCCTGAAGTAATTTTTGATAATCTAGACTCTAGACAAATGTCTAAAGTGCAGGATAGCAATTCTCATTTTTTAAAGAACCCATTGCAAAAATTTAATATAATTGTATATCACATTTTGTTATCTTAGGACAACGCTTTTAAATTTTGATATCTTAAATCATAAGTATTTAAAATAAGGCATTTTACCACTAAGCAAAAACACAAGTTCAGAAATATCAAAATTTAAGTCAGAAAATTCAAATAATCCCTATCAACAAAAAAAAAGAATCCGCGTGAATCCCTAGTGAATTTTTTTTCAACATATAGCATCCTTATTGATGAAATTTTAACCAAAACCTGTAGAATAACTCAAGGAGCAAATGACTTAAGTGACTTGCATCCAGCGAGTGCAGTGATTGGCAGGACGCGATCAAAATGCAATCGCGCTCGGAGATGTTCGACATCGTACTTCGAGTCGACTCGGCGCACTCAGCGCAGTATGCGCAGCGCAGCACAGCGCGGCCGGCTGTTTATAAATAGATGTTTGTAAATAATTTTTGCCGCTCTTATGTAATGGCGATTAGCGATTAGCCGGAGCGGAGCGCAAGTAGGCCACAAGTTGAAAGACATGAACCAAGGACATCCAGCCCGCGTTTTACTACCATAGAAAACAGCGCTCGTTCGCTCGTTCGCTGCGCACAAACGAGCATCATGATTCCATACTCGCGCAGAAATTTCAGTCTGCATTGCAAATTGCATATCAATCTTCATACAATATTTATGCACTTTTCAAAAAGGTACATATTTATATGCCGAAATTACAAATTATTTTTTGATTAGAAATCCTTTGAATTCGCGGATGTATCGTTTGTTGAATTCGTCATTTACGCAATGTTGCTTAATTGATGGACACATCAATTTTTATTGATTGTAATTGATAGCTGTTGGAAGATTACCACTTTCTTTTCATTGCGCATTCTTTTCGATGTTACATGATTCAATCACTCAAAATTTCCTTTCTTATTATCTTCAATGACAAGAATAGCTTTTTAAATGAATGATAATTATTGATAGGTTCAACAATCAATTAAGTAAGTAATGTATGCAGTCGTTGAAGAAAAAAACTCAAATTAATTTCTTATGGTTAATTTGGTGAAATTAATAAATGAAAGTTTTATCATTTGACTTTTTTTCTTCCTGCCCAGTGATGTAATCACATTTTACTATTAATGTTTATTGCTCAGATAGTGATTGAGTAATAATGAAACTTTTGAGAAACTACAATAATTGATATTCCTGAATAATTTAAACTTTGTGGGAATGATAGTTATAAAATTAACAAAATTATCATTTTTATAAACGAGTGATACACAAATTTCTCGAATTTGTATTGCAACTTTAAACATGTGACATATAAAATTATATCTTATCAGAAAAAATTGTACATTTGTCCAAAAAGTCATAAAATACGAAATTGTTACCATAATTTCTTTTATGTTATGTCAAATGTCACAAGTACATCATCAAAATTTTGTTTGACTTGACAAACCTTAAATATTTAAAACCTTAGAAAAATAATAAAACGTGATTAATATGCAATTTCAATCTCTAGTGACACTATAATAAATATTAAATTATATATCTTCCAGTAAGATAATTTTTTTTAATAAATCAAGCAAAAATTCAAAATTAACATGAATAAAAATTGTAAAATATAAAAAAATAGAAATCAAACGAAATCGATAATAGAAGCAATCAAAAAAGAAAGTGAACTTATTCTTATTTAATGGGCGGCAATTTATTATTGATACCTACGTATCGTTTTAATGACACACGATTTTTTCTTTCTCCTAAGTTTGATTGAAACACAAACGAGCCTCTTTATCGACGATAAAGTTCTTGCTTTAGTTCCAAAGCAAATATATCACATATTGATGTGTGCGTGCAGGTATGTGTCGATGGAGAGACATTTTGAGTTGATACATAATTCATAACCTATGCCACCGGACGCAAAGCTATTATTATTACTTTATTATTATTTATAGCTGCTTGTTTGAAAGCAAGCCACAAATATAAATTTACTAGAATTCCGAGCTTGTTTATATGTCTATAATAAAAAAATTCATAAGAAATACAGTGGACACAAAACTGGGAGCAGTTAATTTGCAAATTTTATAAATTTGTACTAAAATTAAAATTATACTTTTGAAAATTTCCTCTTTTTGCTTATTATCCTGCAGTAGAAAATATGAATAAAGGAAGTTGTTGACTCAATATATCAGATAATATAATTGATAATAGTTGTTGAAGACAACTTGGAATAAAAATTAAATTGAAGTAAAAGTGGTTTGAAATAAGGAGGATAAAAATCATAAAATTTTAACGTTGGAAAAATAGTCAGATTTAAAATGCTTGATAAATGTTATTTACCTGATCTAAATTCACGATCAAGTTGTTTAAGTCAAACAAACACTTTCAGAGAAGTTATTCTATTCGAAGAAATAAAGTTTTGATGACCTTAAACTAAGTATAATAATCACAGTAAACAAACAAACATATTAATAATGAACCTGTAACTATTATTGTTGTTTTTACTAGTGTATTATATTTACTGTTACAAATATTAAAAATAAATCAAGGTCAAATTCAATTTGATCCATTTACTAATTTAGTAATGATTTCAAAAAATGCAGAGATTATTTCTTGATAATTATTTACAGTCTACAAGTAGCAATTTCTCTCCATTCATTTTCAAGAAAAACTATAGAATATGATCTCTGATTTTACGAAAAATCTACTATACGTTAATAATAAATGAAACTATTGGTTTTAAGGTAATTTATCTTAGGAGATCATGTAATCTAGTATTTACCATTTGTGTTACTCTAATTTGTCAAAAAATGACATACATTATTCTACAAGTGGAAGAAATGAAGACGTTTTATTTCACACGTGACTAAAACTCAACAAAATAAAGTACTGATTACTGAGATTTCAAATATTTAAGGTTTGACAACCATTGTCATAGTCAAATAAGATTTTGATATTTTATTTGTGAAATTTGAGATGTCATATAAAAAATTGTTGTAATAATTTGATTTAATGGCTTCTAGGACCATTGCACCAACTTTTCTCTGATAAGATAAAATACAGTTTATCGCACGTTCACGAAATGTCATTATAAACTCATGAAATTTATGAATCAGCCGTTTATAATTTTGCTTTTCTCGCACTAATAATATAGTTTGCTAGTATTTTGTAATTGAAAAAATGATCACTTTTTAATTAACTTGTATCAACTTGCCAAATAAAGATCTGGTTACCATAGTTTAAAATAACGTTTATCACACATGGTCTAAAAGTGTAAAATAAAACATTTTGTCATCGAAACAATTGTCGAATTTACCCTGCTTCTTTGCAAAAATTAAAATTCTTAAAAAATAACAAAAAAAAAATCTGTTATCGAGAAATATACTTAAATAGTGCAATACTAACTTTTATTATGTTTATTCACGACCGTGTCATTTTATGTCTTTAGCTATTTCAACGTTGCAATTTAATTGAAGAACAAAAAATCCTACCAATTCAATTAACACTCAATTGGTTATTCTTCAAGATTTCAAGTTGAAAAAACCTTCGTCATGCTTAATGTGGCTAGGCCACTTCTATTTGCAACATTTGCAGCAACTTGTCACACGCTCAAGTGGCCAAGGCGTACCTGAATGCAGCAAGCAAACTGCAATAATTATCGAAAAAAAAACGTCCCACTTTTCTTCTCATTCTTCGTGCGCCTTTTCATTTTTCCATGCGAGGAACGACGCAGCCACACAAACCAATTCAACGATCATAAACGTACTTTATCATGTCAAAATCAAAAGCAAACAATTACAATTACAAAGTTATATCAGGTTATACTCTCATAAATGAACTCCTATTTTGTTGATATAGGTCTTGAACGTTGGCCAGAACCGCAAGTCAATAATCGGTGGATTTTCATGGAAAAACATTGCTTCTTTTTCATTTACAATAAGCAATAGTGAGAACAACAAAATGCGGGATATTGCAACACATAGATTTGTGGTTACATTGCGTTGTATGGTAATAATTTCATGGATATCATATTGCAATTTATATAAAAACGTAAACGAAATTTATAAATATTTTGTTCAATTTAAAGAATATGGAAAATAATTTAATATAATCTAAATTATTTAAAAAAAAATTCTAAGTCATAATTAATGAGAAGATAATAAAAAATTGAAAATGTATTATATGATATAATAAAATTTCATAACTATCATAAACAACAACAATTTTTATTATACTGAAAAAAGTTCCACAAGGCCTTAATGTCAAAAATATTGTAAAAATTTCTGATATGTCATGACAAATGCTTTGACTAAATTTTGGTAACCATAGCAATCAGTAGTACTTCATTTATCAGTTTTCAACAATTTAAATCACAAGTGAAATAAAATATATTTTCTCACTTGTAAAATACAATTCATCACAAATTTTGTTTATGGAAAATTTTTAAATTCAATCAAATAAAAAAAACGTAGAAAGTGCAAACTTTACAAATGCCGTTAAGATAAATTACAATTACAATAATTGTATACAACAAAAATAATGTTCAAAACCGTTTCTCTGTTTGAGTTCAAGAAAGGTCATTTTCAATGATGTTTCACGCGCTCTTTTTATATTTACACATTTATTTATATTCCATATATGCATGTGGATAGCACGAATGAATTCAAGTGAGATGGCCAATCATAATATAAATAATACATAACGACAAGATCAAAGCGTAACTGATTCAGTTAGAATCATGGAATAAATGAATTTCATTTAAACTTTTTCAAGGTTCCGCACGTTTTCTCATTGAATACATGACGAACAGGTGTCGTCGCCATATATATGGTGACATGCCGTACATTTTGAACAATTTTTTCGTATTAATAAACGCAATAAATAAACGAAACCGTACTTTTTTCAGTGCTCTGCTATAATCGATTAAATACAAGCGTGGAAATTGCATGAACAATGACGTGAAACAAAGGTTTCATCATCGAAATTCTAGAACTACTGTTATATGTTTATACAGGGTGTATCCAATAATTGTGGGAGATAACTTTTTCAAAAAAAATTACAACTTTTTAAAGTTTAGTTGATAATGATATTTGATAATATTTGATAAAAATTAAAACTAATTGTACTTGTTGAAATGTTATATAATATAATTGTTTATATGGAACATCCTGTGAATGGATTTCACGCAACTCTTCAGATCTGGTGGGTTTATTTGCTAACGGTATTTTGTCAAAAACTGTTAAAAGCTCGAAATTTATCGTGAAAAAACGCGCTCGACAATAAATAAATACATTGAATGCAGCCGAATGGATGAATAATACATTTGCCGAGTGGATGTACGTATAACTGGATTTGCGATATTTGCATTTTGCACATGTGTGCATGGTGATGAACACTTTTTTAAGGTTTTCGCGTAATGCTCGTTTGAGAAAGTACTGAGCAGGTGATGATTTTATTCGTGAGAAACGTTAAGATTTATTTTATTTACTTTTCTGAGAATTGCGAATTTCTAAACAATTTTTGCAGAAATGATGATAACATCATTTTATGAGATAGATAATGGAAATTGTAAAGATATAGCCTCTACTTGCTGTTTTAGAATTGTAGACATTTATAATTAATCTCAATTTCAGGGATTAATATACATCCTTCATAATATAATATCCTTAAGACTCTAGGAACTAACACCTAATCCTGTAGGTAGATGGCACACTTGACAGAAATTTTTAAATTTAATGTCCATAATTTTGCAATTTTCATCTCAACAAAAACGAAATCTATCAAACATGGATTCTTAGACTAATGTCAAATAATTACATAATGCAATGCAATTCAATAAATGCACGCAAAAGCTGTAACTTTTGACATTAAATGTCATTAAATGTGTCTACAGATATCTGTGTGATGGTTAATTGGCAGAATTTACAGAAAGCTGACCGATGTTGTACAAACAATTCAAGCTTAAAATACAATTCAGAATTTAAGATGGAGAATTCTTTCTAGTATTTTAGCATCACATCGCGTTTCTGGATATTGTTTTAAAATTTTGAGTTTTATTAAGGTGACATTATGATATTAGGTTTGATTAATATTATTAGTTCAATCAAGTTTAACCTTGGTTTTTGTTGTTACAAACAAATTTGAATGCAAATTAGTGAAAATATTTCAGTAAATCATCCTTTGTATCATTTTTTATGCAATTTTTCTAATGTTTCTTTATAAAATCCCAGTACACCATGTTAATTTATCTACTGCCCATGCACTTTTTATATCTTTCTTGACATTTTCAAGATTTTTTGCTTGTAAACACATATTCAAATTTAGACATCCTAAATTCACCACTTCCTTTTATAAACACAACCCGCAGGTTTCTGTATCTATTTGTGACTAAGTTCCATACTCAGGATAATAAAGTGTACCTCAGATAAGGATAAAAAACAAGTTTGAAATGATGACGTCACATCAGGAATAATAAACAGTTTTAGTATAAAAAGCACTACACGAAAATTTCCAGAAAGAGAAATGTTTACGGAATTCTGAGTAACTTATAAATACATGACATGACAGCTGTCAAAATTACACGATGCCATCTATTGACGACAACACCAACTATTATGTATCGTAAAATCTAGAACCTGCACAACTGACGAACGAACGTTTTTAGTACAAAAGCACTACACAAAAATCTCATCTAGAATCAGAGTTTACAGAATTCTACATATCTTAGAGTAATTTTGACAGCCGGCTAGTATTAGCTGTCAAAATTACGCAACGCCATCTATCGTCGACAGCATCTACTATTCTATATCCTAGAGTCCAGAATCTAGACAACTGATGAACAAACTATTTTAGTACAAAAGCACTATACGAAAATCTCATCCAGAATCAGTTTTTACGGAATTCCTAGTATCTTAGAGTAAATTTGACAGCTGTCTTGTATTAGCTGTCAAAATTCCCCGACGCCATCTATCCCCGTCAACACCAACTATTCCACATCCTATAGAGGCTAGAGCAGTGGTTTCCAACCTGTGGGGCGCGACCCCTAAGGGGGGCGCGTGAGGACCACAGGGGGGGCGCGTAGCCATTTCCAAAAATAAAAATCATTTTCGAATATAACCTGCTGGATACTACTCCTCATTTTTGATAGTCACGACCTTTTTTTTTTTTAGAAACCAACTTTGTATTTGAAATTTAATACATGTTGTACATTGGTGATGGTGTGGACCTTTTTTTTTTGTCTTCACCAACTCTATCATAAGTTTGTCAATTTTTTGATCCTATTCAGTTGAGGGGCGCAACAATTTATTTTTTGTTTAAGGGGGGCGCAGGTATAAAAAGGTTGGAAACCACTGGGCTAGAGAGAACCTAGACAACTTTCAATTTTCCTTCGATAAATTCGACTCTTTGCACGCCTGTAGGTGTTGTTTACGTTTTCACGCACAATTTTATGGATCTTCACGCATTCGTAGACGTGCAGCATGATGCCCGTGCATTCGCGCCAATAAATTTCCATGCGAGAATGTAGCGCATTCGGCGAATGCACGTCCAATGTGCAACTATACAGTTGCAAGTGCGTATTTCAAGCCCAGTAGCTGCTACCAAGCAAGTAAGCAAGTAAGCAAGCAAGCTCCGTTGGGTTTACGACTTGGACGTCGTCGTCGAAACGAACGGAGGATCTTGAACGCACGCACACGGCTCGCGCACTAGCGCTATCAATTTGACCTATATTTCAGCACAAACCGCGCGCGCCGTTTAGTTCAATAAACCTTTCATAGATACATAGATAAAGTGCGCGTCGTTCTAGACATGTATGTGTATGCATGTGATGTGTATGTACAATGTATGTGTTGTATGTGTGTTGCGCTACGTTGCTTGACGTCGATCGGCATTTGTTCGCCGGTCGCTGCCATGCTGATTTATAATTGCACATCAATTTAATTATCTCCGAAAATTGCTACTCTCAATTATCAACACATATATTTTTGTTAGATTTTCTTAAAATCTCATTAGATAGTTTATTTCATGAGTATTGGAGATGTGAGAGAATGTCAAAAAACGTTCATGATTTTTTGCCAAAAGTTGTTGCCAAATAAAAACTTGCCAAAAATTATAGTTGACAAAATATGTTAATTGTCTACGTCAGACTGTTTCCGGGTGCTTGAATTTGGGCACTCACAACTTCATAGATAATGAAAATGAATAAATTCCGAGTGCGTTGACTTCCACTGTTCATAATTATTTGCAAATTGATTTTTTGAGGTTATGTCGTCAAAGGGCAACATGATGATGATATGATATTCACGAATCTAAAATTTTCCAATTCACTAATATCCTAATTCCATAAGAATACTCATATTATAAGATTACATCAATTATTGTCCGCTATTTTGTTTCCCAAAAATTTATATTTTATTTCATAAGTGATTATTATATCGAGTAAAAAATATCCTACCAAGTCTTCATTTTGACTAATGTCACTAGATAGTATCTAGTGACTTTAATTTTGACATAAAATAAACGCCACCTATTGGTGACTATTGGTAACGAGTTGACATTTACATGACAGTCCGAAAAATAGTAAATAATAAAAAAAATTACATACAACTAATACCTTTAATGCTGCCGCTGGATGTGTGCGGTTGCTGAATTTGGCTTTGTTGCTGTTGTTGTTGCTGCACCTGTTCCAATTTGGGCGTGACATTATTCCACATTTCAAACATCTTCCCAACGTTTCTGTCTCCTTCTTCGCACGTTCTGTTCCTCCTCACCAATTAATTACTTCATCAATTACCCACTAGAGCGTTATTAAATTTATAAAACAGTAATTTTTCACTATCAAATATATCACAATCGGTTGTCGTTTATTTTTCCCCCTCCACCTTCTCTTCCTTCACCGTTCGTTTCTCTCACTCGCGTTTTAAGTAACAACAATCACTCGATTACTCAAAGGCCACCGGCGGTTTTACCATCGAAACCCATAAACAAAAAAGGGCGAGAGAAAAAAACAAAAACAAAAATCACTAGAACCATGTAAACTGGTGAATTGGTAACTAATTGAAACGAATTCCCCTAACAACTATTGTGCGTGCGAGCTGGTTTGAATGTCTATCGAACGCGACGCTATCGTCGGCGAACATTGCGCGTAGAGATGGCGCTGCGCGTTGCAGGACAATGGAGTTTGTTTCGCTAGCGGACGCCTATTCTTTGCACGTCGTACACAAAACACTTTCCATCTCTTCATCCTTTCGGGAGGCCGAAAGGGGCATAAGGCGTTGGGGTGCTGGGTGCTGGCGCGGCGATGCAATGCTGGTTGCCGGCGTTGTTCCCATGCAGCATTGCGCGCAAGTGGAGGGTTTGCGGCGGCGATTTGGGGTGGCAATGATGATGATGATGGCGGTTGGTGTTGGTGATGACGCGTCGCTTCAGGACGAGCTCATCAAATGTGCGTGTGACGTATGCGCTAAAAATACGTTCGGTAAGTTGCAGACGGCTGAGAGAGAGAGAGCGCGAACGCAAAAACGGCTAATTATGCGATGGCGGCGAAAAGTTCGATGACTTTTGTTGCGAATTTTGTTGCTATGTTTTGTACACTCGATACGCACAAACACTCGCGTTCACCGACAGACGGTTTTTTTTTCGGAGGTTTTAAGTAGGGATTATGTAAGCTTCTACATCCTATAAACTCTTCGGTATTATTTGCCATGGTTATCTCTGGTTTATTTCCTATCGTTGTGGATTTTGTGTTTAAAAAGTTGCAGACTTTGGGATTTGCCAAAAATTGTATTCGAAAATAAGTTTTGTTCAAGTAGTATGAGAAAAGCGGAAAATATTTCTTCAATTATATCACCATATTGGATCCAAAATAGTGCACATTTTTTCATTTTTTGTTAAATTGGTTGCAGAATTATGAAAATTGTATTGTAAAATAGATCTCACACAATTCCTAACAAGTATAATAAACATCCTCTCTATAAATTGCGGTTCCAATTTCCGGTTATAGATTTTGTGTTTACCAGGTTGCAGACTTCGAGGGTTTTGTCAAAATTTAACCCGAAAATAGCGATCATTAAACTACTTGAACAAATGTAAAAAAACCCTTTCTCTATGTTGCTAATACATTCTGGAAATATTAAATTGCCAAATTACTGAATACAAGAACACTAATTTCTTATCATTGACTGTGTGTTTAGCGGGTTGCAGACTTCGATGGATATGTCAAAATTGAATCCCAAAATAGCTATCCATAAATTCCTTAAATAAAGATAAAAACCTTTTCTCTATTTTGTTAATGAATTCTGGAAATATTAAATGATAAAATTACTGAATTTAGTGGATCCTAATGTCTTGTCGTTGATTTTATGTATACTGGGTTGCGAACTTCGAAGGATATGTCAAAATTACATGCAAAAATAGCGAAATTTCTTGAACAAAGACAAAAAACGTTCTTTTTATTTTGCGAATGGATTATGGGAATACTAAATCACTAAATTGCCGAAAAAAGAATCCTGATTTCCTATCGACGAGTTTGTGTTTAATTGGTTGCAAACATCAGGGGATTTGTAAAATCTATCAAATTAATACAACAAAAAAATACAAAGAAATATCTCAGTTTTATCATATCTTTAATTTTATATCGAAAATATTGTGATCAATTGGTTGCAGACATTAGAGGATCTGCAAAAATCTACCCGAAAATAATATTCAATAAGTGAATATGACATAGATAAATATTTTGCTTGTGGATAAAGGATTAACAATTTCCAATCGTAGATTTTAAGTTTAATAGGTGGCAGCAGATTTCACAGAAATTATAAAATGATATTCGAAAATAGTTATCACTAAATTATTATGACATAAATGGCGCATATTCTTTTTTTTTTCTACATTTTATTAGGGAATAAAGAGAAAATTAATTTTCCCCAGCTCCAAAATGTCGGAATTGTTAAAATTATTAGAATTTTATGAAAGTTCCCACAAAATTTACATCTAATATTTTAACCAATTTATTATGTTTGCAAATTTTATGCAAAAAACGACCTGCCTAACATATTTTTTCTTATCGGCATCTAAACGCAAATCCACCATGAAAAAGTTAAAAGTTAAAAATAAACCGTGAATAATTAGTCACAAATATTTACGGTTCAAATGCGAATTATGATTATTATAACAACCGACTCCGAAACAGCACAACTTGTTGACTTGGTCGGAACCGTTGACAATTTTCGCGAGGAAGCCTACCTCAATACGCTTCGGATTAGCGACCATATATTAGAGACCATTAGAAGATGCCATTCAAAAACCGATACAGAAGCATCATTTCTGCGCGGCGAAGATAAATGACGTACGTTAACTGTAAAATTTCAGGCTTAATGAAGCAGCGTTAAAATATTTTTAAACAACCGTTATTTCTTCCAGTGCTAAATTTACCACACTTTCAAGAGTACAAGAAACTCAAAGTTTGATGTTTTATATCATTTGTTTTTTTTTTAAGCGAAGTTGCAATTCTATGGATGATAGAAGAAAAAACAATATGAAAATATGAACGATGAACAAATGCAAGATGCAGGTTGCATATGGGCGAACGAACGCGTGGACAAAACTAGGCCAGAGACACTTGACTTGCTGCTCGTGTTTGCTGTTTGTTTGTGTACTGCTGTTGCTGCTATTCACTCCATATTCGCCCGAGATTTACTTATTTGATTAACACGACGAATGACTGCCAGCAACCACTTCATTTGATACCACTCAACTTCACGCGACTGGCGTGCACAGCTCTCCACACAACGCAACGCCGCAAACCAAATACATGTAACACCATAATGATGATAGTCAACATTGTAATCTAGCCATTTATTTAGTTGGAATGAAGTTTACCGTAGGAAGATGAATTTGGAAATTCAAATTTTGCTCAAAATCATGGTTTTGGTAGTTGGTAAAATGGTCACTAGATGGCGCTCAAAAGAAAGGATAGTAGAGTCACTCTATTGTAAGAGTAGCCATTTTGTGTTTCAATACCTCATGTTTAATTCTATTTTGCATCTGATAATTTTTATGTCAGTTAACTCAAAATTATTTTTTAGTAGTTTGTTTGATGCTCCTTAGATGGCTCTCAGAGAAAGGATAAATAGTGCATCTATTGAAAAATATCACGATTTCTTTCCATATTGTATTATAAAACTCTATTAATATTTATTTTTTTGCAATGGGTCAAATTTTATGTCACCAATTCAAATATCCCTGTCAATTTAATATTTCCAGAATAAATTAACATAATATAGATGGTTTTTGATGGCCCTTAGATGACACTCAAAAGAAAGGATAGTAGAATCTTTCCTCTAGCAAAAGATTACCATAATTCCTTTTTAAAGGAATTATGATACCTCAAAATTCAATCATCATTTATTTTTTGCATTGCAAATTCCTCAAAATTTTTTTCATTACTGCATCATGACAATTTTATGGGACCAATTCAAATTTCCGTCACAAAATATTTCATTTATAGTTGTAATGATGGTCCTCAGATGACACTCAATATAAAGGATAACAGAGTATCTTCTCTATCAAAAGAGTACCATATTTTTTTTCCAAATTGTAGGTATCTCAAAATTCAATCTTCGTTTATTTTTTGCATTGTATCAATTTATATGCTAGCAATTGACATTTCCTTCAAAAATATTTCATTTGTAGTTAGGATAATGGTCCCTGGACACCATCAATAGATAATAGAATCCCTCTATCGAAAGAATGCTGAACTTTTTTCCGTATTGATTCTCGAAACTACATCCTTATTTATTTTTTGCATCAAGTCAAATTTTATGCTTTCAATTTAAATTTCCCTCAAAAATATTTCATTTGTAATTTGGAATGATAGTCCCTAGATGGCACTAAATAAAAGGATAGTAGAGACTTTCCTCTATCAAAATAAAACCATAATTTGTTTCAATATTTTAGCCCAAAATTCTAATTAATTTTTTGCATTGTACCAATTTTGATACTACCAATTCAAATTTCCTTCAAAATATTTCAGTTTTTCTTCACATGATGCTCCCTAGATGGTGCTTTACAAAAAGGATAATACAGTCCCTCTATCAAAAGAGTACCACAACTTTCTTCCATTAAATATCCAACAATTCTATCTTTATTTATCTTCTACATGAGATCAATTTATATGCTGCCATATTGAATTTGATCGACATAGACAAATGAGCCAATATCTGTCAATAAGATGACTAGACTTCATATCATCCGATGTCCTCCTAACTACTATTTCAAATTAAGACTCGACCATTTCGCGTCCATCGCGTCCATCGACGACGAAGAATCGCCAAGAATGCGATGTATGCCTATTACGTCAAAAGTGAACGAAATGGCGTCCAATAAACGAGCAGCAGCGCGAATGACGCCACCGAAGGCGACGACGACTCGAAGAATTCGTGAATGCAGACAACTCCCCGAACGCCGAGTTATTTCCATTTTCATCAGCGCCGCCTCATCGTAATGTCATTGGCGCTGTCGACCGGGACGCTCGAGAAAATAGGTTAGGTTGGCGACGCGACGCGTGAATGGCGGCCGAATGCATATCATCGCCGGCAGCGCCCTCTTGGACGACGAGGACGACGGCGGCGCGCGTCGTATGAATGACCAGCGAGCCAACAAGCCGGAATCGGGAAATGCTTTAGATGCCAGCGCATAGTGACATCGTCTTTAATGTGCATACGAATTGCGAATGCCACCGACGCCTACGCTTATTGATTCGGCCAGTCATTTCGTCGCCATTAACCACGAGATGAAGTTGCATACGAACCAACGACCAACATGAAATTTAAAGGTTAAATGAAATATAACCAAAAAAAGATTCCACCATGAATAGATGACAGTTAGAAATTTGCTAAATTGATCATTGTTAATGTTTACTTCTTTTGTTTAATTGAAACACCCTGTATATTTCTCGTGCATATTAAGCGAGAACATGATGAACATGACGCTTTTGCTTCCAGTTAATACGAGCAAGGATGACGACGTTGATGTCGAGGAGCATGATGATGATGATGATGAGATGTTCGGGGATGGTGCTCCGGGTTGCGAAGAGTGGAAGCAACCCATCATGATGAACGGGAGCAACCAACCAATATCTCCTCTCTTTGATATCATACAGTGTGGACTTCTTTAAATCTTCCTATAACTATTTCTTTAGTCAATGCTGACGTGGCAATCAATGAGTGTAACAAGGACTATTTATATTGGTCTACTATAACGAAAGTGGCGCCATCTAGAATTCTAAAGCTAAAACTCATTCTTTCTATAGTTCCCCATTTTTGGGAATAATGAAATCACCAAAATTTTTAAGGGAAATTGATGAAAAGAGATGATTTTGGGAAACAAATGCATCTATAGCAATAGTTAAATGTGTCCAAACTGTATATTTGCAAACATATACGTCACTGATGTGTGAGCTGAAGACCTAAGACCAGTGAAGGCGGCAGCATTGTATGCCGACTTGAGAGCAGACTTGCGCCTTCAAGTATTCCACGACGCCAACATGCAAAACGCTGAAGTGATGAAGTCGCATGTGAAGTGCACCGTTGGTTTGCCGTGAAGAAAGGCGAAAATCCGAAAGAAAAAGAAACTTCATCCGGACCAACGAGTTCCTCAGCCGATTATATCCGAGTACATCCATGCAGTTGCTTCAAAAGGTCACAAAAAGTGATACCATTTCATAATACAAAATTCCCCATATTTCCCTCAACGTCACTTCTAGTTACCTAACATGACACGAGATGGCGTCCAAGTTACATCCTCCTATCAGGATAATTCCTTCACTATCGTCAACAGTTGATGATGATGAATCACAAATGAGAAACTACATTTTGATGATTTTGCTTTGCTCGGTTGGTAATTTACGAACTGTTGGCTGGGCTGGTTTCTTACCTTTCGGCTAAAAGCAGTCTTGCTATATTTGAACAACATGCGTTGTTGTTGCGTAAGTGCGTTCGCCATATGCGGTTCTGCCTTTTGCTTCTTTTCGTTTCGCCAGTTTTTTTTCTGTTTCGTCTTCACGGAGTTCATACCTTTTATCCTTCAACGTGACAGCTATGAAAGTTGCCGATACATCAATAACCTCCCCAGGCGTGGTGAAGAAAATATGAGTGAGAATTGTTCCAGGAATCGGATTTGCAACACCAAAAATACTGCGGTTTTTGTACTCGAAACAGAAACGGAAGAAAAAGGAGGTATTATCATGAAAATGCCAATTTTGGGCAATGAGTAATTTTGCCAAACCGTATAATTCGCTAGTTTTACGCCTGATGTTACGCAATCGAATGCGTCGAATAAATAAATAAACTAGCAGCGGGCGAAAAGAAAAAGTTGAAAAAGAAAGGAAGGAGTAGCATTAAATGAATGCTGTTTGTGGTCGCTTTTGGTGAAAGTTTTTTGAGAGCCGAAATTGTGAGAGCCGAAAATTTCGGAAGCAACACATCCGTGGGTGAAGACTAATGAAGACAACGTGCAACTCAATGAGGATTATTGATAAATCATAGGTTAGAAATTAATTTTATAAATTTAATATCAACCATCGAATGTTAATTTTTTAATCAATTTTTTTTTTGTGAATTACCCTTATTGTTAATTGATTGGGAATTATTGATTGACTCATTGACGAGAACCAATGTTGAATGCAATACGGTTCGCTCATAATTATATCACATGTTTGCGTAACGTTTTATTTTAATAAAAAGCTTTCTCTAGCTTCAAGCAACTTCAAGCGAGTTGGCTGAATGAAATTCGCGCGTTTGTTCATGTTTTCCATGCTTGTTCTTCGAATTGTTGCATCGTTTTTGAAGTAAACCATCAATTCTTTGTCCTTTGTGAGAAATTTCATGGTAAACTCATGATTGGCCCTTAAAATATTCAAATAACTGGAAAAATAAATTTTTGAAACTCGTACGTCTTATCAGAGAACTTCAAATTACACCGTACTAAACGTGATTAATCCGCATACTTTGTATCGTTTATCATTTCGTTGGCGTGTAATTAAATTAACTTTTATGACATGGCTCCTACAACCGTCAAGTGTAAAAACGTTTTCAAATGTCATCGAACTTTTCGCCGCACTAAAAATACAATATGAAACCAACCTTTCCAAAACAACAAATTGTTTTTTTTAACACCTATCCTTTCAATGAGGGTATATCCTTAAGTATCCTACATGATGGTAGATCCATGATGGTAAATTTTCGAAAATTATCCTGTGGTTGTATGAGGCACAACACTTTGTCGTTTAGTATCCTTTTTCTCCGAGGAGAATTGGAATTATCCTTCTTCGACCAAATGATTTGAAATTATCCTTGTTTGGTATGAAGGATTAGAGAGTCTCTGCAACTTCACAAGTCACACACTTGATGACGAATCCTCGATGGAGATCCATGGCTGAGGAGGTGCTGCCACGAAGACACCGAACAGCAAATACGAAAATCGCGCGCACGAAGAATCCTCGAGTTTCTATGCACACGACGAGCAGCGCAGCAACAAAGTGCGAGCAAAACGAACGAGCAGAAGAAGCCGACTGACTACTGACTGACTGACGGAGGCGAGTCTCTAGCCTAGGCCTCTCTGCGCCCGCTATCCACACGAATTGCACGCGAGAAGTGCGCGGCCGACAGACGAACTAACCGAAAGAAAGCCAGCGAACGAGGAGGCACGCAACCACGAATTACGTCGACGTCGTCGTCGTCGTCGTTGTCGACGACGAGAGAAGTACCGTTCGAAATTTCGGCCGGGCGCAAGATTTTATGGCCTAGCAGGAACCGCGGCGTTGTTGGTTCTAGGCGCACTAGGCGATGCGATGGGTTCGGTTCTTCAGCGCAACTTCGTTTGACGCGCACCGAAATGGTTCGTACGGTTCCTAGGCTGGATTTTTCCAACGGTACTCGTCGCGCATCGAGTGTGTTTTCTGCAGCGCACGCTTGCGGCTTGTGGCTTGCTTGGTTCCGCTCGATGCGCACTCTTCGCGCGAACTGCCGCCCGCTCCAACTCCAGTCGAGAGTCCATCCGGCACTACAACGACGACATCGACGCTGATGCCGCCACCGCTACCGCCACCGCCACTGCCGCCAACATGGCATAATGCACCCACACTCCTATGTTGATGGTGTATTTGAGTATGGAGTTTGCGAACGGGTCGTATGTGGGAAACGAGTGCGAGGAGTGCGTCGTGTCACCAGGTCTAGAATTTATTCGCATAATGAGTTTAGTAAGGAATGGCGCCTGTGGAGGGTTTAGTGGAATAATGCTTCTTGTTTTTAATTGCATTTTTGCTCCTATGCTTTAAAATCGTTTTTTTCTCTCGAAAATTTTTAATTAAATATTTGATAATGTTTAATCCCTGATCCTAGTTGTTTGATAAACATTTTTAGTATTTTTGTAATAGTAGGTTTTAATATGAAATAGAAGATTATTAAAATTCTTTGTTATAAATCATTGTTAAAATGAGCAAACAACACGTAAGATGATGTTTGAGGGAGTTCAATGATGGAAAATACAAAAGAAAAAGAGTTGAAACCGAACTTTCCAGGAAATTACGGTACATGATTTTTTTCATACTTTTCAGAGGTATGACCAAAATTTTATTATTGGTTTCTAGTTGCGTACCATTTTTTTTGGGGGGGGGGGGGTGATATTGTAGAATATTATTTAATTCCTACATATTATTTCTCTGAAATATTGTTAATCAGTTATTCTAGTTCAAATGCTGTAAATATTTTTTCAAATATTAATTAATTAAATTTAATTAATTTTTGTTTGGTATGCTAAATTTCTTTAAAAACAAATAAAGGCAAAGTTGACAAAAAATTCACTTTAATTTTGAAATATTACTTCTTTCTATATGAAATTGATCTAATTCAAAACATGAACATCTACTAATTTTCAATATACATTTAAAAGAGTTTCAATTTTGAATTTTTTGCTAAAATAGGGTTAATTTAAACTCATGAGGCACAAATTTTGTTGATTTTTAAGAAATGAAATTACCTTATTAATTAAATTTTGAAAAAACAACATTTGAGTCAAAACTTTATTATATTGAATTGTACTATTAATAACGCACAGTGGTTCCGTACTTTGTTATAAATTTTTTGTGTATGGTTTATATTTAATGTTATATTATCAAAGAAAATTGTATATTTAAATAGGAATCCCTACGAATTTGATTTCCTTGGCTTAAATTTTAATATTTTGCCCCAGGGTTATTAAACTCAGAACTTTGATGTCACAAAGCAACAACATTGTAAAAATATATTTTTGAAATTATGATTTGGAATTTTACTTAAAATTTGACATACCTTGCCATTTTTCTTTTATGTATTCAATAATGATTTGTAAATATGCAAATAAAATATATATTTTTATAAGGACTATAAATACGATATATTCTATATTATAAAAACTTTATAAGAATAGTATAAGAAATATTTAAATCACTTTTATCAATGAGGTAACTGCGAAAATATTCTGTATAAAAAAACAAAATAAGAAAACAAAAAATAATTTTTCAAAAGTTTCAATTTTTGAAATATTTCGATAAAAAGATACCAATGTAATTATTGCTTTCCATAAACACTATTTAAAAGCAACGAAGATATTAAAATAATTGATTATAGGTTAATAATTATAAATTATAATAATTGAAAATGCAGGAAAAACATTTTTTCATTCAACTATGTAAAGATTTAACAATATGTCAATGAATATGTCAATGAATTTTTAAAATAGCAACAAAACTATGGTCTAATTATCCTTCTTCATCCTTCTACCTAAAAATTGTTTATAATCAAATACAATGAAAAGTTCATATTTTTTTAGGGACCATGCGTACGAACATTTTTCAAGTCAAGGTTCAAAATAAACAAAATGCAAAATAATGGCAGTTCTTATTTTTTAGAAAAAGTTCAATTTACAAAAAAAGGAATTATCATTGAAATTCGAAGGATTCCTTTATTGATTGCAATAAATAGCTTAAGCATAGCAATATTTAAACAATTTAAATTTTTAAATTATTGTGCATGAATCATCATTCAATTTGAGATAAATATGTTTAATTTTTCAAAGATTAAATGTCCTTGTTCACGTACAACAAAGATCTTCAAATATATTTAAATAAATAAGAACAATTGAATTTCTTCATTGGTTCAAAATAATCATAATATAAAGTATGGCATTTTTTATTTTTTAGTAAAAGATCAATTTACCAAAAAATAGGAATTCTAATTGAAACCATTTAATAATTATCTTTTAAATTAAGAGAATCCTTTTATTGATTGCAATAAAAAAGCTTGAGCATAGCAATAATAAACTGATAAATAAAAATTTCATAATCATTTCCAATTAAATATTCTTAACTATTCGAAAATAAATAAAGATTAGCGCAAAGCAACTTTGAAACGCCGTAATAAAACCGTGGAATTCCACATTAAAACCTGGAGAAGCACCTCAGCATCGTCAGTCAAGACACGCCGCGCGAAGAGAAAAAAAATGCACGAGAAGTGTTAATGAAAATTTACAGCAATCGTATTCGCGCTTATCTGATCACACATAAATGCCTGCGTTTATGACACGCCGTTCTAGCCAATTCAATTAGCAACCCGAACATCATCCTCATGCAAACAGAACGAAGAAAGAGGACTACCATCAACTTCTCTTGCAGCTCCTGCATCTTGGAGGCTCATGGATGAAAAACCGAACACGCCGTTACGTCATTTTTCATCAATACTCATTAAACGATGCGCGCAGAACTGTTAATTCGCGCGAGTGCAATCATCGCACTCTCGTACGTACAATACGAGAGCACGTCGACGCTACCAGTCGCGTGTAATTAGTAATTAATGCATTCGAGGCGATAAAAATGTCAACGTTTGATCGACGTGTGCGTCTCGCATTAATGGGGTTAGGTGAGAAGAGAGCTCGGTGTGATATGATGCATCGAAATGCCACAAAAATAATCAAACTCGAATCGATTCCGACGAATCAATCACTAAATGCCAGAAAAACTATAAAGTCATTGTGAAATTCAGTGATTTACCTCAATTCGGGAGTTATACAATAACTTTCGTTGTGGGTGATCAATAAACTTTTCGATTTTTGATTCGATGATTAAATTGCTAACAGTACTTGTAAGACTAATTGCTCATTAGATGCCTGAAACAAGCATTTTCACTTTGATAATAAATAATTAACGCTTTTATTAACGCGTTGGGTTATGATTATTCAATTCTTGTATGTTTGAAATTACCAAAGTAACGCTACTTTGGGCTGAGATACCATCGAATTTTTGGTGATTAATTATGAGCTGCGCAAGCTTGTCTTAAACATGGTTCACCATTCATCTATCTAACGCTACTTTCATGCTTCTTGATTTTCTGTTATATCCTAATATAGTATAATATATGTTGTGAATTTTAGCAGAAAATTGGTGTAATTTTTATGTAAACACCAACTTAAATTGTTTAAGTTCAAGCTACAGGAAATTTATAAATTTGCCAATGGAAATTTAAGGCATTTGATTTCAATTATTTGAATTTAACATTTGTCAATAGTAATCTTCAAATTATTGGACAAACCATTGCTTTTTATAAGATTTTGTTGTCATGAAATTTTTTGATGCAAATTTCTTATAGACAACAAAATCGAATATGGGAAACAAACATTTATCCAAATTTAATTGAAAATAGGAGTGCAATTTAGAATCATTATTTATGGAGCTAATAATTCTAAAATTTATTTTCAACTAAAAGAAACAATAATTTTCTGATTTTCAATTTTTGTTTAAAGAAAAATAACTTAAGAAACTTGATTTTTATTTTGATTTATTATATTTCGTATTTCTCTATTCCTTCAATAAATTTTTAATGTTATGACGACACATAGTAAATAAAATTCTAATCGTTGTAATAATTAGAATTGTTTTATCCGATGTTAAAGTATTTTTACATATGAGGTCAATTATCTTCTTAAAATTTTCGAATGCAAATTTAAGTAATTGGTTTAAATTATTTGAATAACAAAAATCTGTTAAATTTCATATTTATCAACAGTAATTGCACAAATGATTTACATATTATCGGATAAATGTTTGTTTTTTTCTACGATTTTTTTATCCAGGAGTTTTTTTGAGATAAATTCCTTAGAGGCAATAATTTTAATATGAAAAATTATCTAGATAAAACACTTTTTGGAAAGAGTATTTAACGAAAAAATAATGACTACTATTTTTTTTTTCAACCAAACGAACAAAAATAACTTACAGGAACTTTTTATTGCAAAAATAAATCTAGAGAAATAACAGTTAGAGCTAACTTTATCCAATGTCAAAATGGCTAAAATTTTCAAATGGTGATTTAAGAATATCAAATTCTCAATTCAATTCTTTTGTTATATTTTTAAATTAAGAAGTACTTATCTTAGTGTTAGTTGAGGGTAAACTTTGAATTTTCCCTCGGCGTATTAATTATTGAATTTTCTCCAAGCAACTTTCGGTGTTCCCACACCTTCATCAAAATTTCATTTAGGAAATTTATTTCATATTTATCTGCCTGAGCATTTTACTTAAGTCAATATAAATCATACGTTTCATTAATCAAATAATTTGTTATGGTCGCAAACTTCTTCATTGATAAGAACTCTTAAAAGTTTTTTCGCAATAGTTGAAGAAAATTGCTGTATAATTCAGAACTATGATAAAAAATCACACCAAAAAGCCCAGAACAAAAATGAAATGAAGAAGCAAGAATCTCGACGAGAAGAACAAGAGAACAGTAAGCTCAAAGGCACTGACTGCCAGAAAAGTTTATTGAACCCGGAGGAGTCAAATAATTTCGGCGTTTCGCATCTCTCTCATATTCTATCCATCTCCTTCTCTATCTCTCTAGTAACAAGCTTCATAATGGATGCCATCAAAGGCGAAGAAAAAAACCAAGATGAAACTGAGGAAGGCCAAAAAGCCGAAGAAGAAGAAGTAGAAGAAGTAGCAGCTTCCAAAATGTTCACGTACATGACATACGAAGAAGATACAAGAGTTTTGTAAGTCACGTTCAAAGAATGAAAAAAAAAGTACAAATATAAAAAAATTGCATAATATTTATCCTGGAGTTATTTCGTTTGCCTCTGGACAAATTCAACATTTTCACATTTTTAACTGAGCCACTTTGAAATTTCAATTTGAACATTTTATGATCACCTCATAACATTTTTTTGCAACGTACCTAAGCACGTAATTATAAATCGTACGCGAATATCCATATAAAAATCCTGTTAGATTTTAATTGCTTGGATGTGAACGCATGAGCTTACACGCTCCTGATTGAATCGAAATGGCGCTAGGCGGCTCTTTCGCGTTCTGGCTTACTTTACAGATGCACTGAATTGAATTCAGCTGGGAGTTCATCATCAACAAGAACACCGTAAGCTTCACGACAAGAATGAAATCATCATTCGCATCGAAAAATAATATAACAATATCATCAGCGTGCATAATGCACGCGCATGGTGCGCATGCGCATGCTGCTCAAATGTGTGTAATGCCACACCGAGTGAGTGTGCCACTTGTGCCGGCATTGAGCATGCGCAAAGTACTCAAATCTCGTACGTATGTATAGTTAGTAAAATGCTAATTAAATGCTAAATGCGTACGAATTCTTCTCTGTGGATGAACTGCAATGTAATGCACGCCGGTTTTGCATTATATTATTTATTATTATCGCGTAGTTTAAACATTCGAAATGTTCTCATCCCGTAGTTTCATCTACGAGTGAGCTGCTAACGGGGCATCATATCCCGAAGAAGACAAAACCTGTGCGCACGTCTAACTGATTCCTTTTTATCCATCTCGTTCACTTTGTGCTCATAAAGTCGGTTTTACTCGTAGTCGACTAACTGAATTACTTGACTTGCTCGTCACTAATTAATATGAATGGAGGCAACAGTATTTGCTCATTAATGTGCTCAAATGTGAACTAAGTATCTACTTTTATTCTAATTCTTTTTCTGAATATATGTTTTGTTGATTTTACTATATGTTTTGCTGATGGTAGGTTTTTGTAATTGATAATTCACCTCATATGTAAAAAAACACATTAACATCGGATAAAGTTAGCTCTAATTATTGCATCGGCTAAAATTTTATTTAACTTCTATCGTCATGAAATCATTCGAAATTTATCGATGTAATTAATAGAGAAATATAAATATAACAAAATTAAAAACAAGTTGCTTAAGTATTTTTTTGTTTAAACGGAAATTGAAAATAAACAAATGATTGTTCGTTTAATTAGAAAAAAAATTCATTATTTATATGGTAATTTATAATTTTAAATTGCACTCGTACTTTTCCTATATAATTCTGTTTCAAAAAACTAACTGATCAAAAAAAAAAATCATGAAAAAAAATTATCCCTGAATATTCTGGGATTTTTTATAAAAATCACTCGTGCAATCAAAGTCGTAAACAAATTGTAAGGCAACATGTAAATGACATGATGTAACTACATACAATGAGTAAAATTAATGTTGGATTGAATAATTAGATAAACACGATAAGAATTTGTGAGATTTAACAGTTCGTTAAACTTTCTCGTTTAATGTCAATAAATATTTATTAATCATCGATATGCTATATTTTGTAGGTATATGTGTACATATGTTTGTGGTAAGTATGGAGATTTGAAAAAGCAATTTATTTATAATTAATGGCTTGTTTTATATGTTTCTCAACATGGATTGCCTTTGGATGTGTGTGTGATTGGTTAGTCAAAATTAGTGTACGACGAAAATGCAAACAAGTTGTTAGTGTAGCAAACTTGCTGATTGGATTGTTCTTATCCAAATGAAATCGAAATTCGTACTTGTTATTTTGTGTTATTGAATTGTTAATGAATGAACTAGGTGTACTGGATATTTCAAACATATACAGAGAAAATAACCATTTTGAAATTATTTATTTTTTTAAATGTTGATTTATGAAACAGATTGTTAAGATATGGTTCAAATGTGACAATTAATTGATTAATAGAACTATCAAAATTCTGAATTTTGTTTCAAAATCGTAAATCGAATTCGTAAAACAGTAAAAATTTGCATTGAACATTAGAATTCATTTGTAAAATATCATGAGATGACGCATAAATAAAAATCAAAATTTTGAAAATCTTTCAATTGTATTACCGAAAAATATCATAAAAGAACTATTTATGCGGGTAGTCCAAAATAGGACTCTTTTTTTCAATATGGCAAAATCAATTGAAATTCCAATACTTCTTAAAATTGAAATAAATTTTTAAAGTTTGTAACTATTTTAATTTAAAGTTGTAAAGATAATATTCATTTTTAATATATGATTAAAATAGTTTAAAATACTAAGTTAATTGCTTTAAACAATTTTCGTAATATTTTATATATGTTATTTGTTTTCGATTCACTGATTTTAAAATTAACAAAGTAGGACCAATATTATACTTCTAAAATAATCTTTGACATTTATTTTTTATTATTGCTTTTTGTTTCATATTAGCAATAACTTAGTTCTAGAACCATGAATTGATTGCCTTAATATCCATAATTTAATTAATAAGTTAAACTATGATTAGAATTTATCTCATTTTCTGCCTGAGAGTATCAATGTAATATAATAAATAAATAAATTGTATATGAACTATTTGTGCTATTTCATGTGACTTATTCGAGTTTAACACGCTATTGAATATCAATTGAATTGTTAATCAGTTCGAATTTCTGAAATTATTTTTTGTTTTGTCCATTTATTGTAGTTTCTATGAATTATTAGTTTGGAATACACAATATTTAACAATATTTAACCAATCCAGAAACAATGATCTAACATACACTAAGAAATAATAAAAATCGAAATAAAATTAATTATTAAAATATCTAAGTAATTTTCTGGATAAGGATTGATTGATATGGTTATCAACCATATTCTACAATGATTATTTTAACTTTTGAGTTTTTAATCAACTTTTCAATCACAACCTTACATCACAATCAAATAATTGCCGAAATAAACATTTCAAACTAAAAATGATCTGAGAAAACTATAAGGAAACTCATTAGAAACCAATAAAAATGTAAATAATCAACAGCCCCTTTGAGGAAAAACCGGACTGCATGGAAAAGACAACTTTTTCCTCATTATTATTCGAACGTTTGGATACCATGTCCAATTTACTGTAAAACGTTTTGCGTGTGCCAGATAATTTTCGATTATACAACCGTACCTCATCGACTTTTCTCTTCGAGAAGTCCAGTGAGTAATTAAATGAGCAGCTCAATTTGGCAAACCAATCGACTGCTGTGCCAATTAGATGTTTTTGTTTCACCTCATCTAAACTAAGGTGTCGCTGGAGACAATTTACACGTTCAATTGTCAGTTTAATTAGCCATCTTGTAGTCTAGTTTTTCACGTTTGGATAAAATTGTGATAATTAATTGCCTTGCGGTCGCTTAAAGAATGTTTAATTAGACACGAATTATATAAGCATAATTAATGACGTACGTCTAAATATCTTATTTATGTGTGTCAAGTGGTGAAGTGAAATCCACGTTGACTGATTGATTGATAAAGATTTACGTTTTTTTTCTGAAAGATAAGTGTTCTTTGAAATTGTTTGCACGGTTTATGATTACTTTAAGTAAGTAAATCGAGTCGATTGCTAATTATATATTGCAAATAGATCTACAGCAAAAAATATAATTTGTTATCAATTAATTGAAGACATTTTTTAAAACTTCATTGGAAGTGAAGATACCTCAAAAGTTTAAATTTTTATAATATCTCATATGTCTAAAATTGTAAATTCTTCATTTTTGATATGAAAATTGATATCATGTACCACTAAAAAATTAAGTGAAATAATTTACAATATTGTGAGAAAAATGTCTTTTATTTCACTTGTGATTAAATTAAATGGTAATTCGGAAATAATATCTTGGTTGCTATGGTTGCAAATAACGTGCCAATTCAATAGACTTTTTAATGATTTTCTGATGAGATTTGCCATTTTAAATCTTCAGAAATTGTTTATAATTTTTGATTTTTCTCTTTCTCTTTCTTATTTTTTCAGTAATATAAAATATCGTTTATCGCACATGTAGGAAAAATCATTATAATCTAGTGAAATCTGTTTACTTACTTGTTTATAACTTTGCATTTCTCACTGTTACAATATAATCTCATATTTATACATCTAATTTTTTGCCAAATTGATTTCATATATTAAACAAAGTATATCTCTCTTACGCAATTTGTAGCACCACGAAAAAAATTGATTATAGTTGAGAATATGACCACCAAGCATGCAGATACCATCAAGCAATTTAAATACACTCCATATACGAGTGTATTCAAAATCAGTTTTAAAATAAACTTTTGGTTTTTAATCCTATAACATTTACCGCTATGTTACCTGACGCATGTCCTGCCTTATGATTCGTCGTTGGCGCAAAAAAAGGAATTGAAGTGTAGACACTCACCTGAAAGGTAACAGAAAAAAACTTCATTAATATTGGCAATTATTAGTCGCAAAAAAAGTAGTATAACATACACTTATAAGTAGACAGATGAGATGAAAAATTACTTCACTAAAAATCAAATTAATTTTGTTACGTCAATTACATACAGGGAGTTATAGAAATATCAATCAAATTTAAGGCAAAATTGTTAAAACATCCTCAAAACATGAAAAGGATTTATTTGACTTCTTGGGAATTATTAAAAATCAATATTGATTTTTAGCTGAAGTTGAATGCTATTTGCTAAATTTGGACTTTAAAATATTTTCAAATTTGCCTCATTATATAAACTGTTTTTTTGAATTTGAAAATATTTTTTCTTTTTGAATTTCGTCTTTGAAAACTTACGATTGATAATTTGCTTATTTATTATTTATGAAAACTCAATAGTTTAATAAATAATCAAACTAACCTCTTTGTTCAGATTTCAAAATTATTACTGTTGAGAATGAATATTGAACAAATATTGAAGAAATCATCATAATTTTACTCATGAATATCCTTTATCAATCAATTTTTCAGTTTTTTTTTTTCATTCTTTAGGGAATTAATCAGTTGGTTGATAAAATAAAAATATGATAATAATTTTGCCCATAACAAAACGAACATCTTCTTCATAACTTGTAATGTACAAATATAATTTACCGTTTAAAAGCCGCTTGATTTTATTTTTCGAAATATGTCTTAATTCATCTCAGTGAGCACCTGATACACCAGATGATCGCACAAAAAAATAGCCCTCTTGAATGCCATCGTTCATTCATTCTTTCATTGAAGAGACGACATAAAAAACTGGATAAAGAAAGGGAAGTGCTCGATGCGAGGGTGGAAATGAAGAAGAAGGCGTTGAAAACGAAGGTGATTCAAGGTGATGGATCTGTGGGAAACGATGATTTACCGTTAGGTCCATTGAAGTGGAAGATTTTTTGCCAATCATGAACCATTTTTTTATTAGGTATAACTGCAGTTTGTAGAAGAGTGGAGATTATTTGATTTTACAGTTTTTTTTACTTCCTCTCAATTTATTATATTTTGCACATCCGAATATCTTCTTGATTTTCCCTTTCCCCACAATGTCCAAATTTGATATATATAATCTAGTTTTCAGTTGTGATTCAGATTTGGCAAATATAACCCAGTACATCAAACGAAATTCAGAAAAATTCAATTGCAAATCAGATTATATCTTTGTTAAATTATAATTATGTTTTTTGATAGTTAATTTATATGTAACTAATGTTAGGATATTTACATTATTTAGTAGTAATTATCACTCAATATATAAATTAAATTATTTAATGGAATTTGAATTACATGTGTTGTTTTCTGAATTTCAAATGATAATTTCTCATTACATTTCTTGGAACGAAATACATTCTGAATTAAAAGAGTCGCTTTTTTGATTATAATTCACATATATGAAATTCATTAAATATTTTCTCAACTTCATTTACCAAATCTAATTACAGTTTTTCTTTTCTAATGCTTTCTGAATTATAATAGGAAATAGGTGTACTAAATGTTTAAAATTTCGATTAATTTAATAGTTAGTTTATGGCCATGTCTTAGAATTACCCGTATTTCACCAATTATATTCTTACTAGATGACCAAAATATCACCATAGATTTTTTCATATAATTTGACATACCATATTATAGACTCAGCAAAATTTGAATTTTTCACATAAATACATTTCATAGACATCATAATAATGATATTAATAATACTGATGGAATAATGGATGCAGATAATTCTAGACATTTATTATTTCAAACCTATACCATTGTTTTGAAAGCTTTTATTTACCAACAAACAAAAAAGAAAGGAATCAGATAATGAATACCCTAGAAAATATTGCTAAGCATTCGGTTTTATCTATCCTCGAAGAGTTTTCGATGATTAATGGCGTATTTATATAAGTAATCTGTAATTTGGTGCGCGCAATTTGCGTTCACATTATGCTCGATTACGGTTGATATCTTGCTCGCACTTTTCACCGCTTGTTAGCCCGTCTTCGTCCGCCATCGAAGAGGATGCATTTCGTATTCCTACGAGGATTATTAAACATTTTGCCCGTTTGATTGTGATTCATCGATGTGATGATCATTAATGCCGCAATCGATTTTTCTTCCTCGCCGCGGCGCGAATCGTGTCGTGCCTCATCGGTCGGCGCGATTCTGAATTCGATTTTCAATTGAAATCCATTCAAATTCGTCTTTTATTGCTTCATCAGCGAGCGCACTCCATCATTCGAGATGAAATCGACGCATGAATGAGTGAAAAATCGATGTCGTGATGCAGCGCGCACGATCTTCTGCAATGCAATGCTTTGGAAAACTGCAATTATCACAAATCAGGGACGTATTAACGAGCATGTTAACTATCAGTTTCATAGAAGAGTTAAAGAGTTAACAGTTAAGAGAGTACCAATTTATTACAATCGAGTTTTAGGATTGTTTTTCTAAATTAAGCAATTATCCTTGTAATTTTGAATAAATTTGCATGTTTTAATTTTTTATATTTCAGCGAAGCATGTAATGGTCGTACTTTCTACATGTTTTATTGGCGATCAAATTTGAATATTATCTACAAGAAGATAAATGATGTAGTTTACTTGATAAGTGAGAGAATTGAATATTTTTTTATTTCATTAGACATTTAAAAGGATGACAAGATCATTTCAAGTTGTAATTGCAAATGAATCAATTACATTTGAGAAAAGATATGTATTTCAATTTTGTTAAATGAGATTGACAAAATATAGAAAACGTAACTTTTAATTCAGAATGTAATTCAGAAATTGTCATTTGATATTCAGAAAGTATTATATTATGTAATTTACATGCCATTGAATAAGTAGTGCATTAATGCTGCATTAATAATCTTAATATTTTAATTTTGTTTACAGATAATTTATCTATCAAAAAACTGTAGTACCATCTGATTTGAATTTGAAGTGATCTGAATTTTTTTTAGGTTGAATTTTCAGTCAGGTTTGATTAATCTAAAATACATTTAATCGTTTCTAATATTAAACATATGCTATCTCAGTACAAAATTTCTATTTATCAAATTAATTACAATTTATTTTATACTTTCAAATTACTGTTGAAAAAAGGAGTTAACCTTCACTCGTGACACAAAAATTCTGATAAAAATTTTGGGCTTTGTACTAAATATTCGCAAATGGGATAAAATGTTATAAATCACATGTGACTAAAATATCATATATTCCTTATATTTATAATCTACTTATCGATTCAAATAACGGACGTTTTTCAAATAGGCAAAACATTAAAATTACAATCAATTAAAAGTTTATTTTTACCTCGCTTTAGATAGCAATGAATTTCGAAATTATTTGCATTCTATATTTAAAATGTAGGTACTCAAACAAAAGACTGAATATAATGTGTAATTTAAAGAGAACATGATAACTGATGTTCTCTTTAAATTGGCATATAACTAAAAATTCTTATAAAAATTTTGGGCTTTGTACTAAATATTCTCCAATGGGATAAAATGTCATATATCACGTGTGAATAAAATACCATTGTATTAGATTTTAATTTGATATTCCTTATATTTATAATCTACTTTCCGATTATTATTTCTATTCAAATAACTGACGTTTTTCAAATAGGCAAAATATTAAAACTGTAATCAATTTGAAGTTCCTTTTTATCCCAGTTTAGATAACAATTAATTTCGAAATTATTTGCATTCTGCATTTGAAATGTAAGAACTGTATTCAAACAAAAGACTGAATATAATGTGCATTTTAAAGAGAACAGCAGCGAGCACTACAATAAAGCTGGAAATGTACAAATTAATTGTTCATTCACTTGCTTCAATGTTAGCTGTTACATTAAATTATCCATTAACTATTAAGTAATGTTATGTTACCATTTATTGGTCATAGACCTGCCAGGCTTCAGATGCAATGTATTCAGACTAATTGAGAGTGTAGCTATTTTGTAATTATGAAGATTTTGAAGAATAAATAAATATTATTTGAAAGAAGAATGAGAATCTTTGTGTGTTATAACGAATGAGACCGTTATTTTGACAAATCAAGATGAAATAACGAGAGGCTTCCTTCAATTTTCGCACGAAATCCGGTTCGAAATTGCATCCGGGCCCAGAATACACAAAAAAATCTCTGCAAATACTAAATGCAAGTATATACAGTGTGGTTAGTTTCAACTGTTGTCATAGGTGATGTTATCATTACTATATCTAACATTTTCTAACTAGAGATTGTCCTTATTTTCTAACAGAGTACGATATAATTTTTTCATGGAGAAAGAAGAAAGAAACATCATTTTTTAAGAATTATTATCTAATTTCAGTGATTTTAAATATCACAAGGAAAAAATCTGCAAAAGTCTGAAAAATATAGAAGAAATAGCTACTTTCGTATCTTTTTGGTTTTCCAAATTGAAAAACCTATCTCATATCTTTCTTTTTCTAAGCACTTGCAATAAATAATATTGATAGTTTTTTTCTATGGTTCCCAAGTTTTGAAACTATGGAAATATCATACTACTTTGAAAAACGTAGAAAAAGAGAAAAAATGTATATTGTTTGTGAATGACACTTCTTGAAATGAGCCAATCTTGATAAATTAATAAATTGATTACCTAAATACATGTATAGAATCACTGTGCGATTTCTATTTAGGATACAAAATTTTGGTACATTTTGAAATTGAAAACCTTATTACAGATACTTATTAAACGAAGACCACTAGACGTTAGAAAGAGATACAAAGAAGGATGATATCATCAGTGGAGTTGAGAAAGTTATACCCCATTAATGGCAACAATTGTTGATATCCACACTGTATATTCTTCATTTTCGGCTTTCCTCAGCAATCCTCGTGATTCATCGCAGAAAAAATGCGTCTACGTGCGCGCGTATTATTTGATCGGCCAACGTGGGTACGTTGTATTTCAAGCAATGAACAAAAGTACAGTTAGAAGACCATATGGTTTCGTATTACGGGCGTAGAAGGCATCATGCAATTCAACCCAGCCGACCGACCGACGACGGTGATGATGTCGATGGACGTCTTCACATCATCATCGTCGTCGTCGGCGGCGGCGATCGATCGCACGCCATCCTCGAAGACTGCGACAGCAGTGAAGCGCACGAATGTGTATCGCAAGAATAATAAAAGATCCAAAAAGATACAGACATGTGAACACTTCCCTTCTTTTCATCGTAGCTCCTGCGCGCATTCTTTTTGCACCGCTTTGTTCCCTTTTGTCGAAGAGATTTTTGATCCACTCCTCGGTTTTTTCGGCAGTATGAATAAGTACCTGCACTTTTTTGAAGGCAAGGCGTAAGTAAAAGAGTAGGTGCATGTTGTTTGGTCTGCATTTGAACAAAGAGTGGATTCTTCGTAATGAAACAGAAATGAGGTAGTGCCTGAAGACATTGTTGATTGTGAAGAAAGATACTGTGGGAATTTCTGATCAAAAATTTTGGACGTAAAAGTGACGAACTTTTCTTGGGGGTAGTAATTAATTTTTTGACATAATTTAATCAAACTACATTTCTTGTTTTATAGTTACAGTTTTCTTGTCAACAGTCAAAAAGTATGACACCCGAATTTTGTAAAAATTACGAGTTAGTCGTAATAGTTTGTTGTAATAGATATATCAGGCCAATATTTTTTGTCATTCATCCTTATTGATAAAAACAACTTTTTATCATACCTAGACAAAAATTCGAGACAATTTTTATTTTTAAGATCTTTAAAAATGCGACATTATCGTCAATTACTAACATTTAAGTCGCAGTAATTTTTGTTCTAATTTTCATTTTTAGCTAAAACTAGGATTTTCTTACAGTTATATTTCGTAAGATAACATAAAACTGAAATCTTGTCTTCCTAAATCAACAATTATATAAAATGTCAGTCAATTATATTTATGACTAGCAAATGATTCCTCAAAATCACTTCCAGAATTTATTTTACCATTTAATAAATATTGTTAAGATTGCCTATAGATTCAGGATTAAATTATTTTATAAATTTTAATTTTGCATATTCCTATTAGGATTAGGATAGCATAACAATATATTGTAAACACATTTTTGTGATATAGTGTTATTTTTCTAAATACTACTTTTTAAATAGTAGAAAGAAAGTATAAAATAAAATTCTGATTAAGAAATTTGCAATTAGCAAGCAGCAAAATTAATTCAGATTTGTTTTATGTAATTCAATTTACAACAATGGTAATGGTTCAGCAAATATAATGGAGAAGACATAAGTTTAAAATCAGAAAAAATTAAATGTATTTCAGATTATTAGTCAAACGTAATTAGAATAAATGAAATTCAGAAGTGTTCAAATCCAAATTAAATTAATGCCACTCTTTGTTAAATAATAATTCTGTTTTTGACAGGTGGTATAATGAACATAACTTCAGAATATTGTTATTATTAGTGCAGCAATAATTTTCAGTCAGTTTATAAATACTCTTAATTCAACTTATTCAAAGGGATCGGAATTATATGTAATGCTTTCTGAATTTTAAATGACAATTTCTGAACTATATTTTTAGAATCGTTTTTACATTTATTGCATTCTGAATTAAAAGTGACGTTTTTTGGACTACAATACACAGATTCTAAATTCATTTGATATTTTCACAATTTCTTTTTAAAATCTAAATAAGATTTCTAATTCTCAGAAATTTATTTGATGCTTTCTGAATTTCAACTGAAAAAGCGCCAGATATTGATTAACATAAAAAATGAACTGATATTAATTTAATGATTTTTTGAACTTTTCAAACAACCTCAAATAAAGCATTTAGTTTATTGCTCGTTGGAAGAATGCAGCTAATGAATTGAATCGTTGGATGCAATTAAGCATAAAATTGCAGTTGATTACGTCTTGCATCAAGACTGCTCAAGCAACAACGTGCATGGTAGCACAACGTTTTTTGAATGCATTCGCAAATGCGCCTTGGATTTTGTAATTTACTGCAAGCCAAACACTTGAATGCAGTCCGCGACTATTTAAACGCGAATTTATTGTTTGATTGTCTATTTTGCACAGTTTTCTCGGCGTTTTTCTCTTCTTTTTCTTTCGTTCAGTTACAAACGGATATTTCACTGCAATAAAACTGCATTAAAATGCATTAAAATGCATTTAAATACAGTATTTCAACATATTTCCAACTAACTCTTAAAACTGTACGAAATAATTAACAGTAAATGCGCACATAAAAATGAAATTTTAGCAAGTTTCTTACGAAGGTTGTTAACATTTTGGTAAACTTTTACTTTACAAATAAATATTAATGAATTCGACACGATGCCCGATTCGAATTACACCTCCAATCTCTCGATAATCAATGATATTTACGATTTGCACTCGATTCACCATTTAGAAAAATGTCAAAAGCCTATTAAAAATCGATGTAAATCGGATATTTATCGCGGCTACCCATTAATTATCAACGCTTTATTATATATTATTGTTAATTAACTACGAGCAAAGAACCTAATGCGCACACTTTTACTAATTTCAGATACATTTCCAATTCTAACACATGTACAGGATGTTCATAGAATTAGATCTTTTATTTTACCCGTAAGAAAAATTATTTGTGCTTTATTTTATTTCAATTTTTGAATTTCAATTGAATTGTTTAACTGGTGAAAATCGGAAAATTCGTGGAAGTTTCTGAATCTTACTGTAGAATTCTAAAATGCAAATTTAAAACGGAATGAAAACATTAAACGTGTTATGGTTTATGCTTAATTACGGGTGTTTAAAATTTTATCACCGTTTGGCGACTCATAAATTATGTGCGAAATTCGCCGAGCAGTTTGTATTTAACTGAATTGCGCAATCTGCTTGCTTTGGTTTGGCACGAAACGATGAAATGAAAAAAAGTAATGAACCGAAAAAGAAAAATACTAATTGTGAGAGGAATGCTATAAAAACAAAACACATAAAATTAAGATTCAAAACGGTATCTGATATACAATATAAGGATATTTGAAATTTTATTTTGATATCTGAACTGTTGATCTTTCAATTAGGTAAAATGTAAACGAGAACCTGTTCAATAACATTATTTCTATATTATAGAAATTGGTAGATTAGTTAAAATGTTGTGTCTTAATTATGGCTTTTGAAATTTCCTGTACAACTCAATCAGAAATTGGAATACATGCAGAACTTTGAATTTTGAATTTTTAATTTTTAATTTAATTAATTTTTCACAAATTGATGTAACTTCAAAACATATTTAATCATTAGAAATTAATAATACAAATATTTTCAAATTGATTATAAATTAATATTGTCAATTAAAATTTTAAGAATAATTTTCCTGGATAAAAAAGTATACAAAATCTGACTTTTTTAAATTTTGTATTTTTCTGACATCTTTGCATTTATTGATTTAATGGCGATAAATCACTTTGAACTATTTTCTCTTTTATGTTGTTAGTGGGATAAAAATATATAATTTACATACACGAAGCCGAACCTTTTCAGTGAGTCTATAAATTAATGCAATCTACTTTTCAAAATCTTCAATGTATAATGGCTCTTGAATAATTCTATCAGAAATAAAAGCGTGATCAAGAATGTATAGTATCTGAAGAGATATAATAAACCACTTCTTGGTGTTGACTTGCCACTGTTAATTGCCACTTAATTAGTAATTCTGGTGTAGAATTCAGAGCCGGATTTAGAATCAGGCGAAACAGGCAATTAATTATTTACAATTAGCACAACACCCTAAAGACCTAAAGATGTATATCCTTTTCATAATACCTAACGCAAAATTGTGTTTAATTTTAAAATTTGTAACTACTAGAACGAGTTAAGAATAATGTAATTCGATGTAAATCCATTATAAATTTTATTAGTATTGGCAATCAATATATTATCAAAATATACCTAATTGAAAAAAATATTTGTCTTACATGCTAATTTTCAATTTTATGATTTAAAAACTACTTTTTCTAATTTCTTCGTTGTTATAAATTTTTCTATTTATAATTATTACTAGTGACTAAAATTGATTTTATCCATATTTGATATACTTTATTTTACAAGTGGGAGAAATGAATACTTTTTATTTTTACTAGGAATTAAAATGAATAATAATTCAAAAAATCAAGGGATGCTTACTATTGTAACAAATATTTAAAGTATGGTCATAATGTGTCGAGTCAAACAAAATTTTGATGATTTACTTGTGATATTTGACATGTCATATCAAAAATTGTGGTTACAATTTTGGATTTAATGGCTACTTCTAATTTTTTGTAATTTCTTAGTTGTTATTAATTTCTCCATTTCAACTTGCTTGTGACTAAAATTGATTTTATTCACAAGTTAAATAAGTAATATATCATACTTTATTTTATGAATAATTTTTATTCTTACTAAAAATTAAATCTCAAAGAATTAAGGGATGGTTTCTATGGTTACAAATATTTAATGAATGACAAATAGAGACCTAATGTGCCGAATCAAACAAGATTTTGATTTGATTTATTGTGGTTAAAATTTAATGGCTACTTCGTATCCACTCTTCTTCACACGATAAAACGTTTTATATCACACGTGTGCGAAATACCTTCGTAAACTCGTGAAATTTGTGAATTATGATAGCAACCGATGATCACTAAAAAAATAAAGTCATGATTACTATATTTTATTGGTAACCAAATTTGAATATTATCCACAAGCAGAATAAATGGCATAGATTACTTTACACGAAAGAAAAGTACATTTTTACTTCACATGTGAATCAAATAAATGACAACTTGTGAAATAAAGTTACTCTGTTTACAAACATTTAAAATTTGTCAAAGACTGACATAAAATACTTAAACAAACAAAATTTGCATAATTTACTGGTAACATTTGAATTCTCATATCAAAAATTGCAGTAACACTTATGAACTTAGTGGTATTTTTAAATATAGTACCAATTTTTTTCTGGTAAAATGTAGAATTTTGTAAATTTTAAAATTTCCCAATAGTTGCAATACGCATTACCGAGTGTGGGTAATAAAATAATCCGCAAATATTCGTTAGCAAGATGTAGAACATTACAGAAACGTAACATTTTCATGTCGATTTTTTTCACCGCTTCGAATTTGAATAAACCAGCCGGATTTTTTATGGTATGGCATCATTGACAACGTTAGATTATATTAGCAACGGCACTTTCACTTCCTCAAAGCGAACCGGCCGAACCACCAACAACCAAACTGATTGCCTCGTCTCGTCTGGCCGATATTCCCTTTCGAAGAGAAAGAAGTAATCAGCCACAATCGTGAGCCTCTTGCTTCGGACGTCGCGTCGTCGCATCCAGAATGGCGATTCGCGTCTGCTGCGACTCTTGTCAACTCTTGTCCGAACCGCAAGTCGAACCCGTCGACAGCAAACTCGGATAAATGAATATAGGTAATCGATAATCACCATTAGTGCTATTAGTCGTTCGTATGTTCGTACGTTCGAACAAGATTAGAAAATGCAAAATGTCCATTCATACGTAATATTCGTACGGATACACATTAAGAAGGCGACTGCAGGCGTAAGAAAAAATGCGATAGACAAGAGACCAACAAGTGTATATGCTTGTATATTTATTTACTCGTGGTGTCGGTTTGGTTTCATAATCATCAGACGTTTTTCGACGGCAACAAACGATCGAGAACAGCATTCGTACGAATTTGAATTGCACATGGGATATGATTTGCAATCGAGTTCGGCCGGCGGCAACGAGTCTGCGAAGATAATTATGCTAACGAGTTGTTATATATTTTCACTTCTGCTATCGGATATTTGTAATTATTAGCAGGCTCGATGCATTATATGTATAGCATTGAATGGTATCTCACTTATTGTGGGTTTATGTTTATAATGTAATATACATATTTTGTTGGGACTGTTCATACAGCAATATAATTTACCTTCAAATTATTTAAGGATTAATGATAACGGTAAAAATTTGTTTGTTTATACATAATTATTTATACATTTAATTGTAGATCAGATAAATCCAATTGTATTTTAAATTGTATCATGTTATATCAGTTCAGATATGTTAATTACATTACACAAAATATAAATTATATTAAAGAATAGTAAAATGCATTTATGATGAAATAATTTGAATTTTAGATTAGTCGTATATATTTTAGAAACTATAATATGTATTATTTATAGTTCAGTTTAATAAAATATATTTTATAAAATACAAATATTTGAAATTAGTAAAAAGTATTTCTGAATATACAATTTAAATTTTTCAGATTGGATATAATTATTCCAGAACATGCACTACACCTTTTTCAATAGTAGATCAGATAGTACCAATTGTATTTCAGATTATTGATATGTATTTCAGAACATATCACTTGAAATTCAGATTTGTTAATTGTATTTCAGAAAATGTA
>JARJDZ010009276.1:0-15263 GCA_030264555.1 Aleochara sp. GC000083 | reverse complement strand
CGCAATTGTTCGCAAGTGCTAATTACAATTGTTTGCAGCCTCACAAAGCAGACCTTCCCAACTGCCTCCAATTGCACAAAGACTTTCAAGTATCCTGGGAGATTTTCGGTCCGGCAGTTACAATTCAAATGGCCGCGCAAGTTAAAGACAATGAGTATATGGCTTTCGGAATTTCAGGCCAAACGGATAAGTCGCAAATGCTTGGTGCTGATGTCGCACTGGGTTATATAGATGGTCTGCAAGGATATGTTGATGACTACAATATCACAGCCTTATCACCTGTAAGTAATCCTATAGGAAGGATTAAGACATACAATTAACTAACTTTGAATTTTGCATTTTTCAAGTGCGTAAAAGTTTTGGGACAATATAAAGGTGTATGCAAAGATGAAATGGTCGGTGGACAAAACAACAATCAGATTCACACGGCCAACAGAGAAAATGGGATTAATATCATTACGTTTAGACGCTCGCTGATTTCTTCGGATGCCGGAGATAAAGAGATATTAACTGATAGTGAAATGTTTATTGTGTGGGCAATGGGTCGGCTGGACGAAAATAAAGAGCCCGCTTTCCATGACATTTATCCAAAAGCTAACATTAAAGTTAGTATGAACCGCAGCGAACCGATCAACAATTGTTTTTCCTTCACGAGTAACAATGAAATCGTCATGGAACCGTGGGAAAAAGGACAAATATTCGATAGAACTATTCGTACATTCAACTCCTATGTTGGTCCTTCGGCAGGAAAGAAAGGATATCAAGCAATTGCAGGCAAGTTGAAACATTTTCTATATTTTTTTGGTTGATGGGGATTTTGTTTCCAATAACAGTAACTTTAATAACTGTCTAAATATAATTTCTGTATATTCGTGCTTTTAGCGGGTCTTTGGTTTGTAATTTATTTCTTCATATTTTGACCGAAATTTAAAATGTTAATTGGGATCTTAATGGCTCGCAACTTTTGTCTTATAAGATTTCCTAGGAATTGTACCACAGAATAAAAATGCATGATGTTAAAATATGACAGCCATTGGGATAACATGAAACTATATTCTTTTAAGTACAATTTGCGTACATAACTTCTAATAATAAAAGTGCAACATCTCGAAAAGACAAAAAATGTCTTCTTAATAAAATGCGTAAGAAATGTATTAATCATATTAATCCTTAATTGGGTCGTATTCCAACAATCTTTGTTGCACCTATTTATTTTTGTACTGTTATGAAAGGAAAAATGTAAAAATCACTAAAGTTATTTTAAACTTTGCAGGACAACCAGCAACAAGTCTTTCATGGTACATTAATGGATACCTTGCACCGGAAATATGGCTTCGTCGAGGCCTGACATACGCATTTAAAGTACGGGGAGGTAATAATCCACACAGTGCCGAATATTATCACCCATTGGTAATCACAGATGAACCTCATGGTGGATATGATAAACTAACCGATGACGCGCAATCAAACGTACGCGTCCTTGCAGGAGTGGAATATTCGCGCCGAGGAAGGCCACGACCAACTGCAGGTATAACTTTTACTATTTAAAATATGTATTTTGCTAACTCATTCATAATATGTACAAAATCACAAATTTCACTCAAAAGCAAACATACTGAACAGATTTGTTGTTTCCTCTTAGCTGGTCCTCTCTGCCTGGCTAAGCATCGTGAAAACGAGGATCGTCGCCTGGACGACACCTTTCTCACATTCAAGAAGTACAATCGCAGCTTGATATACACCTGCGAGGATGGTCCTGCTGCAATCCTCGAAGTGACGCCGAACACATCCTGGCCCGATGTTGTGTATTATAATTCCTTCACGCAAGCAAACATGGGCTGGCGCATACGCATTGTTGACTCGTACTCCAGGTCGCAAGCAGACAGCATGCATTTGATCAACTCCATTGTTTTATGCGTTGCAATTCCTATTACATTATACGGACTACTGGGATAATTAATATGCGACGTTGAATGCTGATTATTTCGGGGCCCCGCACTTGAAGTAACAGATTCAATAAATAAACTCGATTATAAAAATCACATTAAAAACAGCTTCGTTCGTATAAATACAGATGCATTAATTCATTTTGCATGGCTCAGGTGTAAGAGAATGAGCCCGTTATCATGGTTTGCGAGTGTGAGATTCATGCCTCATGCAGTTCAATGAAGCTCTCCAAAGTTTTGGGTATTTGACCCCTGTAAGGGATTTGATACTTATGGATTGCAGTAGCGCTGATGCATTTGAGTGTGATGAAGTTCAATAATCTAAGATCCATGCTGAGTGGGGATCGATTCACTTTGTTTGCAGCTATTTCTCCCGCAATGTTCGGTTGATCCAAATGTGCTCCGTATTTTAATAACAAGTTCACCAGCTGAAACAAAATTATTATTAATTGCTATACAGAAAGTCTATTTGTTATGCTATTATTTGGTTTTTAAATGATATCAACGTTCTAATTTTCTGTTTTTCGACGCTTGGAGAAAATTCTCAGATTCAGTACGCAAAAATTTACTTCTTTAAATATTCACATGAATATTGTACTTTGAATCTTATACATCCTTTTTTATTGCGCATCAATTGCGAATGCTGTTTTAAACAAACTGAGGCAGTGAGTGATAAAGGGCATTTAAAGCACCTATTCTTTACAAAATTGAATAGGTGCAACTTCAAATATTTAATTCATAAATTTGCGGAAAAGAATTCGTGCCAAATGCAGGTAATGTCATTTATAAACGAGTATCATACGATATTTTATTGTACTTCCTCTCCTATAGTAATTCGGAATTTATAAAACAAAATTTAAATGTGTAGCGGCTTTCGCGTTCGTATACATTCTAACATTATCCTACCCTAATTTGTGTTTCGGGATATTTTGTTAAAGATTAACTTACCCATTCCTTATAATTGTAAGGGACAGTTGCAACATGCAATGGCGTTGACTTCGATTCGTTGCGCGCATTAACATTCGCAGAACAGTGCAGCAAGAACTCGATAACTTTCCTATTAGGAAAAATTGCCTGAAACAAAGTACGACATAAGTAAGCAAAATCCCGTGCAAAACAGCAAACATAATGTAACATACAAGTGGCTCGTCCTCAGTGAAATACCCCGATTTGATTGTATTCAACTTGGACACGCACAAATGGAGCAATGAATCCTCGGTGCTGCCGCTTCTTGGATTCTTCCGAACGAGATCAATGACCAGCTGTCGCACCTGAAGCATCTCGGGCTTGTTGCTGGCGGTGTGTATCATCAGGTATATCAAGTGAGTAATACTTTTCAATATTCGATCGTAGCTTTCAATATGCCGGCGACACTGCGGACGAATCTGAAGCAATTGTCGCACCTCAACGATGTCTTTCGTGAGGATTTGAAACGTCTTCACCACGTCGGCAAATCGCTGTGTTAAAGAGAATTCCTCATCCATGCTCGGATCGTATCTTTCGTTGTAGTCAACCATCAAACGGACGAGAGCCTGCGCTGTGAAGCATGTATCTTGCGAAAGAATTGAATCCTTTTCAACGCGAATTTCCAGTGCGCGCAACCACAAATCTATACAGCGCTGATAACGCATTACATCTGCATATGAAGCACCCCGGAACATCAACCTATAACGAAGGAATATACATTTTTTTCATAAATTTTATGCGGATAATATTACTTGAAAACAGCGTCCTTGTGAGATGGTCCTAGAATACGTTCGGTGATTAGAATACTTTGGATTCGTACGAAATCAACATCGGTCCAATTATCCAGCTCGGCCATTGTTGTAAATTCAGTCTGATAGCGAAAAGCAGCTCTACGCTCCATTAACGGTCTCTTTGGAAATAAACCTAAAATGCGAGATACATTTTTGATTATTGCTTCTAATGCAGAACAACGGTGATATGATTTTAAATATGGTAAGACTCAATTTATTACCTCGAGCTTCACGGATTGCAAGAGCTTTTCGCCAGTGCTCAATCGCCATGAAAGTATCATTTTGGTCGTCGAGAAATGTGCTTCCTATTAATTCATGTGCATCTGCAAGTCGCTCGTCGCTATAAGGAATAGTCTTGGCCAAATATTCAAAAATGGTCACAGCGCCCTTGAGGCAAGCGGTCTGCAAAGCATCATCGCCACATTTCGATTTCGCATTGTAATCGGCTCCATTGTGCAACAAGAGTTTTGTCGTTTCAAGTCTGAAAATAAAACGATAATTTACTTAAGTGTTCAATTTCTATGCTAATAAAATGTTCTTAATTTTGAATTATACGTTGCAGTACACTACAATAAATATATTAAATCTAATCGATTTAAGTAAATTATTATTTTTCTATGGTAGATATACAAGATATCAATATTTTCTGATTATTTCATATTTATAAATATCTAGTAATAATTATATAATAGAGGGCCATTGTTATAGAAACTTTACTCTAAATATTTGAATATGTATTTACACTGCATTCTAAAAGCTTGTAAAATCTACCCATTAATTTTGAAATTCTTGATTCTTTAGCAATCAACTACATTCCCATCAAATTTGAAAGGTGAAACATGCTGATTAAATAAACTTTCAATTAGAAGGTAAATGTTAATTACCAACGAAAATATATTACATGAAGTACATTACGTGCAAACGTATTATTATATTTATTAGGCCGTCAATTCAATTCAATTAATTAATTTGATGCCAACTTTTTCAGAAAAACTTTTCCACGTTTTGATTTTTAATTTTACTATTTAGCAACTTTAAATTCCTGATCTTTAGCACGAAGTTAACACTGTATTAGACATTTGTTGATACCGTTTGTACAAAAACTGATAAGCAAGAGGTTATTGCCTTGAGAAATAATTATTACATGCAAAAATATTTCAAAAATTTCACTCATAAATTCCAAAGCTATTTTTGGGCAATAGACGCTTGAGTAACATTATCATTGTTTGATTAAATAATCTGCCAGAGAATGTATTTGTAATTCAATGGCACTTGATGCGAAAAAATATGCGGTCGCAGTTCAGTTCGCTTGATTAAAAATAGAATAATAATTATTCTTAGGTCAGACAAATAATTTACTTTCATATCAACTATTTTATCAACGTCTGCTTAGAAGCCAGTTTAATAATAGTCACAATTGTTTCTTATCAGATCCATAAAAGTAAATACCGTTTATTTTTGGATCATTTCTATATTGATTTTTTAAATAATAAATCTGCTGTTAAATATTCAAGGCAAATGTATATTTTTAGTAGTATTGATTTTTGGAAATACCCACATTAGCAGGGCTAATTTTGTATAATAAATGTTGAAGGTATCTAATTTAAATCAGCAGAGTGCCAAAGTATTTAAAAATCGTTTTGAAACGATATTAATGTAATGTACAAATCGATTGAATGTATAAATAGGTTGCCTGAAGCTTTGGAGACAATTTATGAATATGTTCAAATATTATATTTTCTTTGAACTGTTTTGTCGGTATATGGGCTTATAAGGGGTCAGTGAATTATATATATATATATATACCAATAGCATATAACATATAAATTAAGCAATCCATTAGACATTGATATTATTCTAAATTTAGATTCAAATAACCCAGTCCTAAGGATCCATTAATTGTTTGAATAATCTCTGAGCTAATTATATGAATGCGGCGTGAAAAATAAAATTCACTAGCAAATAATACAATGCCAGACAAATTAAAATTTTCACATGTCTAATTTTATTAAAATGGCATATAAGCTTTTCGATCTCAAACTTATTTTCTTAAGTATTAGATATCTTTTACCCAACAAAAATCAGGTATTGAACTGAATAGAAAGTAAAGAATGTTCTTTAGTAGTAGTCTTCACAAAAAAGCGAAAACGAAATAACTATTATGCTTCCAAGTTGTTACCTAAGTTTGATTGGGTATCAAATTATGGTTACATAAATGCAATTGCTAGAACTCACCTGTGTTCCTGTATTGCATAATGAAGGGCAGTCTTATTTTGCATATCCTGTGCATTTATATCAGCCCCATTTTTGATGAGGAACTGACACAATTCAACACTCTGGACTGAGTTAATGAGGCAGGTACCACCATTAAAATTTGATCGATTTACATCTGCTCCATTTTCAATTAGATATTGCACAATGTCCAGATGAGACATGAAGCATGCTGACCTCACAGGAGTGGAGCCAGTATCAGAGATTGCATTGATGCAGGCACCTTGTTGCACGAGGAATTTGACAACTGGTAATTTACCTGAAACTGCTGCACACCATAGAGGTGTTACAATGTGTGTTGACCTACAAAGACAGAAATCAGTTATTTGATTAAAAAATAGGCAATAGGGAAGTCTGGTTTCATACACCCTCTACCCAAAATCACATGTTTGAAATGACTCTTGTTGTAGAGTAGAGAGAGTATGGAAGTATTTGTGCAATTCAATACCTGTACCTGTCATATTCAGGCACTTCGTAGACACCCTTTTGTTCAATATCAGCATCACAGACTCTCACTAAATACTCAACAATCTCCAACTGTCCAGCTTTGCATACAATGAACAATGGGGCGCAGTTCGCCTTTGTGCGATTGACTATCTCACGTCGGCAATCCAAATTAAACTTTTCCAATTTGCAGCGCAGATTATAGGAGAGCCGTGAGCCAGGTTTCTGGTGTTTACACTCTTCGATAAGATCGTGGAAGCAATCATCTTTGGCATGAATTACGTCGATTTTGTTTACGTGCTTCCACACAGACATTGTATGAATATCCACGATTGTCGAATAAAAGCACACTATGATTCAGAGGCACTATCAACACAGCCACTAAAACAATTGAAACATCAAGGCACTCGCCACCTGATTTCCGCAACTTTGTGCAGAAGTTTGTTTAATTAATGCCTCTTTTGCCTCATGCAATCATCTCATTGTTGGTAAAATGCCTGATAGTATTTCTATGTTTCCGATGACTATCACTGACGCCCCTGAAATCACTCAGTTCACGATTGTTTTATCCTAAAATGCACTAATCACTAATTTATGGTGCAAATCAGCCCACTGTTGAAGAAAGACAGGCTCTAATTCGCTTGATAGGTTTGTAGGTAGTTATGGATACGCGATTAATGCGAGAAGTTCATGTAGAGCGGAGGTGGAATAGGTGGATTATCGCAATGAGATGAGAGTAGGCTACCCATTCAACATTCAATTTGAGGTTTGTATGCAACTACAATGCGCATAAGTTTTGTGTGCTGCCTAAGATGAGAGTATTAATTGATGGCCACTTGGAAAGCTGTTATTTGCAGATAAATGATTTGTAAATCACGAGATTTAACTAAAGAACCCACCTGAGGAATCAAAATATTTAGCGCAAACGACGTAAATTGCAGCAGGATTGGAGAAACAGGCACCCTACTTTCTTTTTTCTTTTTACATTTTGTACAAGATTAGAAAAGAGGGCGCTTCCATTAATTTGCTCGAAATCATCAAACATGCCGTCTTGTAATTTGTCCTTGGGTTATTAGGGGCGGTTTGGGGTGACTCCCCTACACAACGCTTGCAAATGCAACCTTGCTATTCACATTTCATCCTTGTCAATCAGTCCTTCCTGTTCCAGAATAAAATGCCAATAACAGAGAAAAGTCAGTCTTATCTCTGCAAATAACAGAATTTTGTACAGCGTTCTTGGTGCTTCCCGTTAGCCATCGTGATCATCGTTGCTGAATTCGCTGCTATCAATTAGAGTGCATAAATCAAGAATAATGGCGTACTTTCTGGGTTTGTGTGTCTTAATTGGCCTCTCTAATGATGTTTTTGGTTTGTCGGCAGTATCCCTTACCGAAAAAGGTGTTGGAAGTAAGAATATTGAGGTTCAAGATTTGGAAACAAGTAATTTTCCTCTTTATTCAATCGAGTGCGAAGACGAATTCAACGAAGATACTGTAAGTAGCAATTAACTTTAAGATGAGGGATGATTATTCTAACATTTGCTTCAAGCAATCCGGTTTCAAAAAAAAATGTGAGACTGGTTGCATCTATTTCATGTCCATGTATCATCGCTCCCCAAATCGCAATTTAGACGATATCTCTAAGGAGTGCACAGCGAGTACAATATTCTAATGATTCATTGATCAAATAATGCAAATGTATTTTATAGAATGCCTTGAAAATTTTGGACCACCTACCGAAATTGCTGCAGACGCGTGTGCGATAGGCTGCTTTAGAATGTTCGCCCGAGCGAAGGACGGAACGCAACCCGTTGTTGTTTATGTGGAGCAAGAAGCCAAAAATCTCTTGATGATCAGCACCAATAAGAAACTAAAGGATGACCTTTTGGCTGATAACAAGTATGTCAAGTCAAATGTTCTATTTCGAGATTTCGACGTCGAATACAAGATTCCGGAGACCGACATCAAAACCATGCCCATGGAGGAGTTTGCGAAAATTGCGCATCGCAATAACGCAAACGTAAAGCCGAAGCAAGTGTCTGGCGACTGGTTGGACTGCGCGTCCCGGAATTCCGGCATTCCCAAATGGATGCTTCTGATGGCAGTTTGCATCGCCATTTGCGTTGCCATATTTCTGAGCATAAACAGTGAGAAGAAGCTGATCAGTGCCGAGATTGAGATCGATGAAGCCGTTCAAACTTCAGTTTTAGGACCGGAGGAGGATGACGATCGTTACCAGGACATGGTCGAGAAAATTGCAAGCTACGAACTCCAGAACAACGTCGTGCTCGTTCCGAATGAGACCGCCATCTCGGTCGAGTGCGACTTGTGCATGGAAGATCATCCCGTCATTGTCGTCGACGACGAAAAAGTTTAAACATTTTGACTGATATAAGGTAAGCACATCGACTTTGCATTGTCGTTTTCGTCATTGTTTACAATATAAGGCGACTTGTACGCTCGGAAAACCCCCAAAATAAGACTCATGTCCAACAATAAGGACAATATGTTAGAATTTAAATGGAGTTTCTAATATTTTACATCGTTTCGAAACATAATGGGATTCTCATAAGATGTATCGGTGTGACATGTTTATCGTCGTAGCTATACAAACGTTTTCAAAATATAATTAAAGTGCATATGACGAAACTTTAACATTACGTTAACAATAATAGTCAAATTTAAATAAGTTAAACCCAGAGAACCAACCCCCATTGTCGAATGGTTAATCAGCAAATTCTGCAAATGTTTATTTAATCATCTATTATTCTTACTAATAATAATAATAATTAACTTACAATTAGTAATTAAGGATGCCAGTCCTACATACCATGAAACCAAGTTCAAAAATCCCCTACTTCAACTAAAAAAATTAATTTTTTAATTAATTTTCAATTTTTATCAAATAGATCAACTAGGAGTTGAGATGACATATTGTTAAAGTTTTGTACTATGTACTACATCGCATATTCTTTTATTAAGTTAAGATGTTTTCATATTCATCATCACAAATAGTATTAGTATGTTCATTTTAAATTGCGCGTGATAGTGCGTATTCGACAAGACATTTAGAAAACGTTTAGAATATATAAGATATATTTAAGGTTTGGTTATAATCAGAATCGCCCATACATATTTCTGCATATTTCTCTTATTAATGAGTTATCACTAGTTCATTAAAATATTGCAGATGACATAGCATAACAAAGTTGTGTAAAATTAATTCATAATTTAAAAGTTAATATTACCAACCATAATGGTGGTTGTTTGCATTTCTGTAACAACTTTAACATAGGCGGTAATTTATACATCTTGGAATTTACTATAATTTTTAAATTTCTGGTATATTTCTTACCAGTTAGAGCAATAGTATATTACCCATCTAATCACCTGCATAGAAGACAGTGAATCTGTGACCCTGTAATTCATGCAACTTGTTATTTATTAACAAATCGTATACAGCGAGAAGCATGCACAATAACATGAGGACTTCGAATTCAACATGACTCCTAAATTAACGATCGTCGTATAATTGTTTTAATATCGATGTCACCCCATATACCAACCCATATATCAGCGTTTATTGTATACCAGTACTCGACACATAAGAGTTGATAACGCATTATATGTGTAATCCATTGTTTATTGTGTAAACGTTTTAATTTTATTCATTGTAATTACAATATTAGTGAATTCTTTGAGTAATTTTCAAGTAATGATGCAATTAAATTAGTACTAAACTCCATTATTTCATAACTATGCGACTATTTACAATTACATTAACATAAAATACGTTTCATTACGAAATAATTGCATATGTAATCTATATTTTATAAAGTATTTTACTTCCTAGGACATAATGCAATTACAAAGAAATAAATGTCATAACTATACCCTTGGGAGAATTAAATAATTGTATAACTTAATAGTCTGCCGCAGTGTTCGCCAAATAATCGCGTCGACCAATATTTGACGCTTGTTTATTTTGGATAGCTTCCAATTTGGGACAATCCGTGATCCGATGACCGAGGCCACCACAGTAGGCGCAACCCTTATCGTCTGTAAGAGAACGCATTCCAAGTTTATCATACGTGAATATATGTAAAATTTGATAAATGGTTTACCTCCTAGATTTAGATATTTCTCGCTGTCAGAGCACAATTCGGCTAGGAATTGTGGAACTTTCTGTTTCGCCTCGATCAGCAAGTGTTTCAAGTCGAGTAGGACAGATTCGTCGTTTGATTTGTTAATAAACGTGGTGGCAACACCCTCTTTGCCTGAACGACCCGTTCTGCCGATTCTGTGCACGTAATTCTCGACGTCGTCAGGCATATCGTAGTTGATCACATGTTGAACGTCCGGAAAGTCCAAACCTTTGGATGCAACGTCCGTTGCAACAAGTACGTCTTTTTGTTTCTTGCGAAACGCGTCTACAGATCTAGACCTTTCTTCTTGATCTACAAAGAGCAATAACACTGCCAAGTTTAGGAAAAATATACAAACAGAGGATGAGATCAAATCATACCTTTTCCACCGTGGATTGCAACAGCTTCGACGCCTTTAAGCAGCAAGTATTCGTGAATCGCATCTACGTCTTGTTTCTTCTCGGCGAAAATTAATACAGGGGGTGGTGTCTTTTGGAGGCAGTCTAGGAGATAGACAACTTTAGCTTCTTGCTTCACGTACTCGACTTCCTGAAGGACATTCAACGATGCCGCACCGGCACGTCCCACGTTAATCGTTACAGGTTTAACGAGCGCAGAACGTGCAAAGTTTTGAATTTTCTTCGGCATCGTCGCCGAAAACAGCAACGTTTGCCTTTGTCCCTATAGAAGCAAGAATGAGTGTTAGTTTTTTTTTTTCAATTAAATATGTAGATCACATAAAGACTTACATTAAAGTAAGAAAATATAGTACGGACGTCTTCTTCAAATCCCAAGTCAATCATTCGATCAGCTTCATCCATGCAAAGGTATCGACAGACTCCTAAACGTACGGTTTTCTTTTCAAGCATATCCATAAGTCGTCCAGGTGTGGCAACCATAATGTGGACTCCACGTTGAATGATTTCCACGCATTCCGATACCGGAACACCGCCAATAGCCAAACAACTTCGAATTTCTGGCATAGAAAACTTTCTTAGCGAGGCGCAAAACTCCTGAATGATGTCGAAGGTTTGTTTTGCCAATTCCCGAGATGGGCAAATAATCAGTCCATAGGGGCCTTCATTTCGAATGAAAGGCATCTTAACTTCCTGCTCCAAGCAGAACATAATCAATGGCAGTACGAAAACCATCGTTTTACCGCTGCCAGTGAATGCGATTCCAATCATATCACGACCGGATAAACTAAAATGAAGATTTCCCTATTATTATTAATTTCAAACAAATTTGCCTTTAACTTACACTGTAGGTATTCCCTGAACTTGTATCGGTGTAGGTTTACGTATCTTTCGATTTTCCAGTGCCGCTAAGATGCCCTTATGTAATTTCATTTCTCTGAATGACTTCAATGGAGCTGGAATGTCATCACCCTCAACTAAAATCCGTAAATCACGACGAACGGCACTGTGCCGTGACTCAGGAAGAGATAAAATATACCCAGGAGGTTTCCAACTATGACAAAGGATTTTTCCCATATATTATTTTATATTTGAACAAGAAATATCTTACCTTGTTTTGATTGGGTCATTGTATTGGATACCTTTGGCAAGTTCACTCACACCCATCAAAGCTTTCTTTTCAGCAACACTTTCAAGAATCTCTTCTTCCTTTCTGAGTTGCCTTTCAACTGCACTGACTTTCTTTGCCTCTGCTAGTTTCTTCAGTTCTGTATGCTGATCCAAAAGAGAAATATTGTATTTTCGCCCCCACAGTTCATCCTCATCTTCATCATCATTGGTCTCATTCTCACTTGATGATTTTGGCTTGTTTTGCTCATCTTTTAACTGTAAAAATAATGTGCATTAATAGGACAGTGTTGACCCATAATAAATGAGAGTTTGTTTTAGATTATCTTATACATTTAAATTGTGAATTACTATCTTTAATATGGTACTAATGAGAATACATGCCTGGCCTAATCTACCAAGTTTCATTAACTGTTGTTTTTTCCTCTCTTTTACTGGTATATATGGTACATAATCATCATCATCAGACTCTGATTGTGTTTTATGCTCTTCTTTCCTGTATTTCTGAAAATATATTTTGAATTCCACTGCTTTAAAATATATTAATTTACCTTTATTGGAGGTGGAATTTCTGCCATAATATTAAAGTAAAATAGGAAGAAAACAGCTCAAAGTTATATCAGTTCTCAATAATCTAACAAATTACTTTTTGAATATGTTTCGATTTACTTATTTTGTTTGGTTATGTTCGTTGTGTTTACCACTCATCTCATTTGTGGTGACACCTCTTCAGCCTGGAAAAGACTAAAAACAAGTTGTTAATCCTAATTATAACTAGTATTTTAATTGCTGGAGCAGTTTTCTTAAAGTTAAATAATGGATAAAAGAGGTATTTATACGGGAACGTCATCAAATAAAGATTTAGCATAAAATGGATTCATGTTTTGTTCCAAATTACATTTCATAATACCAGGGTCATCTCAGATTCAATTTTGTTTCTGTGTTACAGATCAATTGTTGCTTGTGGGATGGAAGTGTAAAATGTATCACAGTCCAGAATAGACCACTAATTTGATTTTCAACATTATTAGTGTTCATATTGACTGAACAAAACTATCTCTATGAGGTGCTTTGAAAAGTGTTGGGTGAGTAAGATAAACCATTTTCTATTTGAAACAGAATGCTACGTTTCAATTGGTTTGTAGTGTATGCTTAGGATTTTGGACTGCAAAATCCATAAGACTGCATAGGAATTGATTGTAGGCATGGGCATCATGACATATCATCTGGGTTGTTTTACTTGTCACATTGGGGGTTGTCATATCCATCCAACTTCTAAGTAAGTCATAAAATTTTCTTATTATTTTCTTGATTACTATAGCAACATTATTATTTAGGTATCTGGTTCAAGGCATACAATAATGGCAGCCCATTGTATCCAAGAAGACTTCATTCTTCATAATCATCCAACTTCAAATTCAGATTGAGGGCAGCCATCTTTCAGTAGCACAGCATTGTTAATCACAAGGTATGTACAACTCATTTGGTTTAATGCATTGTAACATACTGATGAGATTGCCAATAGTGATTTGCTGCATGTGGTGCAGGTTTCAGACTAGGTGTTTCAAAAGGCAAGGCAGCAACACAGACAACTGCTTTGAACATCTTGTCATTTAGGTCATTTAGGTCTTTGTAAAGTCTCAATCGAAACTCTCAACCGAAAAATACCGACGCATGGGAGTAATTTTAGAATTTCATTAACTTTGCCACAACATAACTATGTTCCTTAGGCATTGACTGTTAGGAAAATCAAATTATTTTGTTTTTCTTAATTTATAACATATGTAAGAACAAGACTCATCTTTTTTTGTTTCAGACGCCATAAGGTGACCGAAATAAGTCAACATTAACCGAATATTTACCTGAAATATTCATCGAGTTCGTGAACGCATTAGAATCTTTAATGCATATAAATTGTATCATCTCAGCCGTTCCTGTTGGCAGTTCAATGAGACTTATGCCCGGTTGCACAAAAATTAATTCATGATCATAGATCATAGATTAATGCATTTTAATACATGTAAATGGTAATCATATATTAGTTGATTTAAACTTTGTGCAATCGGGCATGAGAGTCGGGAACGCGCTTCCGACAAAAAACCCGTATAACGGTTTAAATTTCGTATTCTAAGAGGATAGTGAGTTTATATCCCATAACATATGCATATAGGATAGTCTGCAATTCGAACAAGTAGAATCGTAAATAAAATTGATTTTCCGTCACAATCGCGGTGAATAAAACCATCTAGAGGGTTCCATCATGAGGGCTCATCGTTGGATAAGACCGGGTGAGCACCGCGCCATCGTTCTCAGTTAAGGGATTACATGGGTTTCATGGGTGAAAAGATGGCCCATTTTCTGCCTCAAAGGTATACGTTTGAAAAGCTATTTTTGAATTATTCAAAGAAAAATATTAAAAAATCTGCCATTGTGACGTCATTCCCCGTGACCACTCGGAAAAAACATGCTTTCGCGTTGTGAGCAGAACTCCTGATAGGGTCATCAGAAGTAAAAATAAAAAATTCGCGTTATAGTGAAGAACATAAACTATAACTTAGACGAAGAAAAAAAAAAGTGAAAATTGAATTTTTGGCAGACCTTTTTCCAAAAAATGTATATTTTGCTCAAATATGTTATGGGTGTTAGTATATCGTGCAAAGAAACTGTTTGTGCCAATGTGTGCTAAATCTTAGGAGGCGTGCGAACGTCAAGGTAAGCCAGACGTAGGCCATCAAGATGATGCGGTCGGTCACAGTTATTTTATACTTGTTGTTTACTCGGCAACCAACTTTCGGAACGGTAAGGTTTCAATTGTCATTAATAGAGAATTTAATGCCCTTTAAAATGACCCCGATACATGTTCTTATTTCCTTCTGGAAATATCATTTTTTTTGCATTTAAACAAATTCGCGAAACTTATAAAATTAGTCATTTTTGTTTTTTATGCGACAACCAACAACCGGATCGTTATGGTTTAAACTGCTGTTAACAGAGTATTTAATGCCCTTTCAGATGACCGCGATACATTTTCGAATTTTCCAACAGAAATGCCATTTTTTCGCGTTTAAAGAAATTCGCGAAACTTAGATAATTTATATTTTTGTTGTTTACTCAGCAACCAACAGTCCAATCGGTATGGTTTAAACTGCTGTTAACA
>JARJDZ010009275.1:0-17468 GCA_030264555.1 Aleochara sp. GC000083 | reverse complement strand
AAAACATTTTCTGCATGCACAATTTTCTACCAGAATGCACTCTGCTGCACGCGAACAAATCCTTTACTTTGCATTTCGACTCTGCGCTCTTTGAGGACATCATTTTTTGTACACTCGTTTGTAATTGAATTGCATTCACTGCAAACTGATCGTCGCAATCAACCATTCTTGTCGCAACAACGACTGCAGAACGAGTAATCAGTGTTTTTTTACTATTGTTAACCACTTGTTTAAATGGGTACAATGTACTTTAAAATACATCTCATTGTACCGCATTTCATTACATCAATTCGTACAAAATCAAGCTTGATAGTACACATTAACTTGTTGCAACATTGTGTACATGGGTTTTGTGCAAATTTTGATGATGAAATAGGTTTCTTCAATTCATTGTTGTTATTATTCTTTGCTATACAATCTTTAAAGACCATCTTTTCTATTGGCTTGGTTCTTAGGGTACAAGAAAACTTTTAAGTGATACAATCAAACTTTAAAATTTGTTTCCAATTTCACATCAATGAGTCCAAATGTTAATGTTTATAAAATATCTACTTGTTTACTTATTTGACTTTTAAAGTCTTCCTCACATTCTTCATAATTAGCATAATCACCATCCGCAATCCGCATTACTATCACCATCATCATCATTATCATCATCTGCAGCAGCATTGTTGCAACTGCAAGTTACAAGAGTGCAGTTTCTTTTCTCGATACCATCACGCATCAATCCAGTAACGAACACACTCGGCAAAGATATAAGAGCAACGCGACTTTCTCCAACAATTCCAATTCTAGCAAATTTTCCTCCTACTTTTCTTTCGCATCCTTTATCATATTTACAGCTTCATTTGAGTCAGTCGTTCAGACAGCCTCCAAGGTGCTAATGAAGCATAAAACACACTTCTACGCAAATTGCGAATAAATAATCCATCGCTTCATTGTATTTCCTACTGTTTCTCCAACAAAGTTCATGCCACAATTATGTAAAAGGATAATTGGATACACAACACTTGCATGTATTCACAATCGCCTATAAATCAATTTCAAAAGTGTTGTCAACTCACTTTTCCAGCCATCGGTCTTTGATGACCTTGTGTTTCCGCTTGAGCGCGCAAATTTAAGAAGCCGATACAATTTGATCTTGTTATAAATCAAAACGCGGTAACTCGAGTAAAAGTAGAAATAAATTTGTAGCAATTAGTATAAACATGTCATAAAATAAAGCAATTTGCTTGTTACGTCGAAGAAAAAATTGTAATTTGAAAATGTTAAGTATTTTGAATGCTTTAGGCATATGCATTTCAAGAGTGGAAATAAGCAATGAGTAAGAAATGTTTATAGTAATTGAAAAAAATCGGCGAAAGTGACGAACACTTATTATAAGTCTGGCGAATATTCACTTTCTTTTCAAACTGGTTCAAGACAAATTACGCATTATAATAACAACAAACTTTTGTTAACCGCACCGGAATATCAATATTTATTTGATTACTTTGCAACTAATCAAACATTTATGTTATGTTGCAAGTAGCATATTGTAATAACTCTGTTTTATAACTTCATGATAAGTTCAATCACACATTATTGAATTTATGATTAAATGGTAATTTTTCTCGGTATTTAGCAGTATCACACCTTCATTAGAACAACTAGTAATACTGATAAGATAATTTGGTACAATTCCAAGCTGATTGATTCATTGGCAAACAGGATTATTCATATTGTAAATTAGGAAAGTACTTTTCGACAAAATATAATTTAAGCATTGACTTAAAATAAAATCGTGAGTTCTTAAACTAAAAATACCACATTTCCGTCTGGGATCGAATATCATAAACTTCGAAAACAAATACGTTCTCCTTACATTTGAAAAACATACATTTACATGCGTATGTTGACGCCTACCTTTAATTTTTCAGATGTGGTCTCCAATTCTAAATGGTGCACGAAAGGGTTGAGAAGTCCGCTTCCCTCCGTGGTGATCCCAGCCGCCAATTTGGCGTCCATAATCTCGGATCAACAACAAACACGTTAAAGGTAAGAGACCCACGTAGTTTGCGTTCCGCACTCCAGAACTCGCTGACACACAAAACGGAATTGCAATCTGCTCGGTCGGCGCTCGCAGATGTGTTTACATTATTCGTCAACAAGTGAAAATTGCACTTGGAAATCGCTGATCGGCGCGTACGATCTCTAGCTGATGCGTTCGTCGTGGAGTCGATGGTCGCACGTCCGTGGTGTGCGCGCTGTGGAAATTGTCTGGTGCCGTTGTGCCGGCTCGACTCTGGCTAGCATCGACTCTTCCGCTGGTGCACCGCGCACGTTTGGGGAAAGATTCGCGAACGGGAAGCCCGTCCGCGAGATGCACGCGGCTCGAAAATGCGCGTTTCTCTTTCGCTGGCGTGCGCGCCTCGCGGTCGCGTGTGCTCGCCCGTTCGTCCGTGCCAGTCCCTTACGAAGAGCGCCACACGATCGATAAACGTCCCTCCGTTCGTTAGGGACATGTGGTGAAATCGGGCCCGACTTTCGCACAGCCTTAAATATGCAATGAGTAATACGCACCAACGGCAGGACAACTAGAGCATTAGTTGCCAAATTTGATCGTTAATTACCTGCGCATAATAAATGGTGCGAAGAAGTGAGCGGTTGATGGCTGCGTGGATTACTTTCCAAATATTCTTTTTTGGCTTATTTTGTACAATCTTGTCATTTATAATTAGAGAAACTTACATATTTTCGTCCATTAAAGTTATCTGATTATAAAAGTACTCGGAATACTTAAAATAGGAATTTAATTGCTCCTGTTATCATTCAATTAAGAACTGTGATTTCCATTTCAATCCAGTCGACGCTTCTTCACCAACGAACCCAACTAAACAGTAAAATTACAACATTATTACATTAGAACAAATTAAACTAGCATATTAACTCACCAAATCTGAAATAGCTGGCAAATTGTTGGTCTGGTCACCAGCCCCTGTATCAGTTTTATCGGATTTTCCTCCACTCTTTATATTTCTATGCTGGGGAAATGTTGGCATTAATTTTGGATCACACGCTGTAAATCACACATTATTAGTCAATCGTTTTTACATAATAATTGCTATCTTATCAGCAAAATCTGCATATGGATCATTGATTTGCCTATAATTACTTATTTTGTTTGTTATATCTCTGAATTTTATACTAACGTTGTGGGGCCTCCTTAAAATAGCTGCTTTGCAAACATTCCTCGGCTGTTGCACGTTTTCTGGGGTCGTACATGAACAAAAAGTTGAGCAATCTCAAACCAGCTGCTGATAACCAAGGGAATTTCTGTTTCAAATTGTTATACGGCTGCTGTTTCAATGTGTAGTTTTGCAGCGCTGGCAAATTGCTGAATCCGGGCCAAATAGCATCTGACGGAGTTCCCAACAAATCAACAATCAATTCCAATTGTTGAATCTCGGTGCGGCCAGGTAACAAAGGCTTATGTCCTAGTAATTCGCCAAGAATGCAACCTGCAGCCCACATATCAACGCTGGTAGTTTGAGTTGGCGCTTGAAGAAGCAACTCCGGAGCTCGATACCAAAGCGTAACGACTTGCGGTGTCATGGGTCGCAATGGCATGCCAAACCAACGAGCCAGACCAAAATCAGCAATCTTCACGCATCCCTTATCAGTCATTAGCAAATTCGATACTTTCAGGTCTCGGTGGACGATGAAATTGTGATGCAAGTAGCGCAAACCTCGTAAAACCTGCAGCATAATGCACTTGACTTGAGATTCAGTGAAGGGTGTCTTTATATTGTCCAGAAGTGAAGCTAAATCTTGTTCACAGTACTCCATTGCTAGGAATATGCTTTCAAGACTCTTTCCAACAACAACTTCTTTCAGTTGGACGATATTTTCATGCCGGCAATTCAGCAATATGTGGATTTCTCTTAGACTGCTGATTGTTACTCCTTCTCTTTCCAAATCCATCCTCACTTTCTTAAGTGCAACAATTTTGTCTGTTTTGGTATCTTTTGCTCGATCTGCAATTATTAATATTACAATATGAGTTTTGTTATTTAGATAACTTGAGTTGTACTTACAAACAATGCCATAGGTGCCTTCACCAATTCTGTTCAACTTCTCAAATTCAGAGACAAATCTGCATCTTCCTAGCTACAACATAATAATGTACTACGAATATACATAGTCTATATTTTACTTACAATATCAGTGTCTGGGATATTCATTGGCTTGCCTGTTTTGAAGGATAGCAAAATGCCTTTCTTGGTAATAGGGGCTGAAGGTTCCATTCCGTTTTCGCTTTGATTGCCAACTTTCAATGGCATAATAGGGGCTGCAATATAAATAAATTCGTAGGTTAAGCAGTGAAACAGTGACAAAAACAAATGAAAACTATGTGTGTATTGAAGCCAACAAAAACTTACACTTGATGAGGGTATCCATGATACTGAATACTGCTTTCCGGTGTACTTAATGCTGTTTTTCTTGCAAATTTTATCAAAACTCAACCTAGGGATGTTATAAATTCCCGCAAACAAGATAAAAGCCGAAAATACAGTGTTGCCATGTTGTATACTTAAAGCACGCGTTAAGTAATGTTGGTTGCATACTTAGAAAAATTGAATTTATTTTATTGTATAGTATTCCCAGTTTCTTGTGGTTATATGGCCCCCCTCATTGTGTAAAAGTACACAAACCTCCCAATTGGCTCGTAAGTTAGAAGAAGTTAGGAAAACATAAGAGAACGTATTAAGTAGACATGTAATTGCATGTAATTGCAAATATAATACATTCAGAATGATACATCCCAATTAATTAATTGACTTATTATCAATTAAATGTATCTAATCAAATTGACTGTTATTCCTGGTTTTACTAAATACCTAATTGGACTTTGTTTCCTTTGTTAAGTAATGAATGAGAAATAACGACCTACACCAATATATCGGAACGAAAGGATAACAATCTGTCTAGTCTTAACAACATTTTTGATAACATCTCCTGCATTATCAATGAATATCAGTATCTACGTTTAGTAAAGTTTTTTGTTCGCAATTTATATAAAAAGGTTGCAATGAGTTGCATGAATCATATTCAAAATGAATTCTCTTGTGATCTTTTGTGCAATCATCGCCTTCTGCCAAGGTAAATAGTTTTCCATTTTCGGAATAGTCAAAAGCAATAGTAAACATTAATTAATTCTTTTGATAAATAGGAGCTTCTGTTGGCAATCGAATTGTCGGTGGTCAGCAAGCAAAACCTGGCCAATTCAAATACATTGCGTCATTAAGAAGCGCTTCAGTCGATCGACACTTTTGCGGTGCAACAATTATCAGCAGCCGAACTTTGGTAACAGCCGCTCATTGTCGAATTTATAATATCGATGAAATTGTTGCTGTTATTGGAACAACTAAATTGGACGATGCAAAAGCACCGCGTTTCCGCATAAAAGAGTTTATTATTCATCAAGATTACAATGCAGCTACCATTACCAATGATGTGGCTGTAGTTATTTTGCAAGATGAAATCAAGTTTAATGATTTGGTNGGTAAATGATAAGAATCAATTGGTTGGCATTACATCAGCTGCATATTTGTGCGCATTGGGAAAACCTGACTTCTTTACTGATGTTTACTATTTCAAAGATTGGATCTTAACAAATGCAGTATTGTAAATGAAAACAATTCAAACGAGCGTATAATATGATAAATAAAAATTCAAACTATAACTAAAAGTAGTAATAATAGCATGTAATAAATAAACTGACTGTATATTCTTATATGAGACTATAATTAATTAAAATTCTTTGATCATTTTCAACTATTTAAAAAAATAGTAATAGATAACCAACTAAACAGGAGGATGAATTGCGGATTGCCTGTACGGAACAACTCGGTGACGGAGTAAAGTCATTACTCCCGCAACGGAATTACTAATTTATATTTTCATAAAAAGTGTAGGAAGCAAATAGGTAAAAGTAACCAGAACATATACCATTAAATAACAAACATAATGAAGGATAGTTAATACAGAAATATAGTTTTCACTTTAGTAAAATTCCAAATATAAGTGGAACAATTTCTGGGGTGCAGTTGGTTACCAACCCCCGAAACACCTAAAGAAGAAATCCCTAGAGGTCCCAGAATAAACTAAAATATCGCAGTGCCATATTGGTGTGTTTTAATTGTTAAATCGTTGGATTTCATGGATTGTAATCATATTCTACCGATAATACCAGTTAATGAGGTAATTCTATATTAATACACCTGTTAGATATTTATATGCGGCATATTTATTCAGCTACCTACCTATTGATATTGATCAATTAAATAAAACTAGGCCAAATTCAATGCAGTACTTGACTCAATGTTTATTATTCATTTATCTGCGTCTTTTTCGTTACAACTGTTCTAATAAACAAGGGTATAAGAGTTCTTCACTAACAACTAGCAAGGGAATTACATTTGTAAGAAGCTCCTAATTATATATTTGCATTTTCAGTAAAAGTAGAACTAATGTAATGGTGTATTTATAGTTTAGAACTAATATTAGATTTGCCATAAATGTAGGAAAGATTTGAAGAACAATAGGATATCATGTGCTTAAGTATGTAGATCTGCTGAATCAGAAAAATACTCATGATAGGCTCATATTTCATAAAATGCTTAAATCACGTTTTCCTGCTTACATACTAAATTCATTGTTTCTAGTAAACTCATTCATTAATCGGGGCAGTACCGTTTATGCTTGAATGTTGCTTGCAAAAACTTAATTAAATTTGTGACTTGTGTGCAGAATGGCAGGTGAGGTGATGGCCAATGGTACTAAAGAAAAGTGGGATCCTGGTAAGGAAACATCTTCCCTTTCCTTAATTCTGATTTAGTTTTCATTTGGTGTAACTGCTTTCGTTGCAATTTCGAATGGAATTTTCGCTTTATTTGTTGGTTGATACATTACGATTGTAGCATTATCGCGGCTTCTGACGTCTCTTCAACAAGCAAACGATCTACCATCATCAGACGAGGAGCTCGGTTTCCTCAGCGACCTCCTGCAATCGAAGGAATTACATGCACTTGTGAACGTTCACAATAAGATCATTAGCAATGGATCCAGCGACAAGTTCTTTCCAATGCTCTCGACATCAATGCATGTCATGTATGACGTCCTCGAAGTCCTGGCGAGTAAAACACATATATCTGAAGACTGCAAGGAACTATTTTATCTGCTGCAGAAACCACATGTTCAAGTATGCATTGATTTCGTTTTCTCTTTGATTGTTTGTACTGACGGTCGATTTCAACAGGGGGTACTCTGCGCACACGATGCTGTAGCTCAAAAAGATTACTATCCGCATTTGCCGGAGATTCCGGTCGAGGCTGACGAAGATGAGGAAACGATCAAGATCGTCCAACTCGTCAAAAGCAATGAACCCTTGGTAAGCGCGCTTCATCAACTCTTAATTACCATTCGGATTACATTCTATGGCCAACTGTTAACTAAAATTGCCAGTATACAATTTGCTAAGCATAGTGCAATCGACATCATTGCTCTGAACTTGCGAATTGTGATAGCGATAGACTGATTCACACGACACGATATTTGTTTGTTTGCTTGCAAAGTCGGGCGCTCAGAGTGCTGAGCCGATAGTTGTAAGTACATTGTTTCGAGTCGTAGCCAACCAACTTCTCTGACATATTCTGATACAATCAGCATACTCATCATTAGTGCGGCATCATTGTTGCTTCTACTAGCAATTCTTTCCAAATCTGTATATATAAATCTGCACCTAAGTATTTACCGACTCTTCACCCTTTTTTCAATTGCACATCTCTCTTCGCGTATTGCTTCCGCGCATTCTAATCCAGCTTTGTGTTACGTAGGGCGCAACGATCAAAACAGATGAGGAGAGCGGCAAGATTGTTATTGCTCGTGTGATGCATGGAGGTGCGGCTGATCGTTCTGGATTGATTCATGTCGGCGATGAAGTCGTAGAGGTGAACAATATTAATGTTGAGGGTAAAACACCAAACGACGTTTTAGCTATTTTGGTAAGTTGCGGTTTGCGGAAAAATCATGATACATTTTGGTAACAGACGAAGTATTTTATTGTTGAACATGCGAGAGTTTGTCTAGAAACTTTTCCTAAGTTCATTAGTTAGTAAAATATTACAATTTTTCTTCACATTAATTGTAACTTTAATAGGTTGAAGAGTTTCAACTCCTCTTAAAATTAAATCAATTGGTCGATCGTTGATTTCTTTTTTCGAGATTTGCAAAAGTTTGATTAAGTTTCATTTAACATATTTGCCAAAACATTTTCAGTTCGTCAAGATTTTTCCGATAATCCTCTATATAAATCGTGATTCGAAAGTTGAACTGAGTTTATATACCTAATTCTTTTTAGCAAAATTCGGAAGGAACTATAACTTTCAAGCTGGTACCCGCTGATAGCAAAATGAGTATGCGAGAAAGTAAAGTGCGAGTCCGCGCTTATTTCGATTATGATCCAACAATAGATCCATATATTCCGTGCAAAGAGGCTGGCTTAGATTTTCAAAAAGGAGACGTTTTGCACATTGTATCCCAGGACGATTCTTATTGGTAATATTTTTCTAAAAACATAATATCTCCTAATTTTGCTCACTGTTTGTGATGCAGGTGGCAAGCGCGAAGAGAAGGCGACAGAAATATGCGCGCTGGTCTCATACCGAGTCGAGCATTACAGGAACGCCGAATTATGCACGAAAGAACTCAAATGTTGAAAGACAATGAGCAAGAAGGTACTTGATTCGAGCTTGTTTTTTCAGTGTTCACCCGATGCTTTTTAGCTTGCATGTAGCGTTGGTGCACGATAACTGCTTTGTGTCATTTCGCCTCATTTCATACACGTGAACATGAAACAATGAACACAAAACACGTGTGGTTTTGTACACCGAAACAAACGGAAACATCATCAAATCATTAACTAACATGACGTCGACGTGGCCGTAGGGCTGTGCTCTGTTTCAGCATTACCTGTGCTATCCTCATGCAGTCAGTTCCCGAAATCCCCCGCCTGTAAAACCAAATCCAAAACTAAAAAAATTATGTATGAAACAGCCGAGAACGATGACTTCGACAGAGAGCACATACCAACGTACGAAGAGGTGGCCAAACTCTATCCGCGTCCGGGCATCCATCGGCCGTTGGTGTTGATCGGTGCGCCAGGCATCGGTCGAAATGAATTGCGACGGCGACTCATTGACACCGATCCAGAGAAGTATCGCAGTCCAATTCCTTGTTAGTGTTGTTCTCCCATTCGACTGGTAGTCCTGGCCAAACTTATTCCTATGACGATTGTTTGCAGACACGAGCCGCCCGTTGAGACCTGGTGAAGTCAACGGTAAAGAGTACTATTTTGTAACGCGCGAGAAAATGGAAGAAGATATTGCTGCGGGCAAATTCATCGAATTTGGCGAGTATAAAGGCAATTTGTATGGCACATCATGCGAGAGTGTTAAGTCGTTAGTAAATTGCGGGCAAGTGTGCATCCTCAATCCGCATTATCAAGCTCTTAAAATGCTGCGAACACCAACGCTTAAGCCATATATCATTTACATTAAGCCACCTCCAATGGAAATTCTTAAGGAAACTAGATATGCGTTACATGCCAGATCCACATTTGATGTAAATAATTCTAGGGGTTTTACCGTAAGTAGCTACTTCGGAAGCAAAAAATGATAAAGCACATTAGTTTGCAATTCAAATGCGAAATAGTAATTACAAGTGTGCTTTATCATACTTTCACAACATAAATATGAAAACGTTTTAAAAACACACCATATTTGAATTTTCCAGGATGAAGAATTTAATGACATGCTAAAATCCTCAAAGCGCATTGAGTTTTTATACGAGCACTTATTCGATGAGCAAATAATGAACGCCGACTTAGCGATAGCATTTAGTCAACTCCTCTCAGCGGCAAACCGAGTTGAAACTGAACCACTCTGGGTACCTGCATCGTGGGTGCAATAAATCTGTGTTTGTTATCGCATTATTTCGTTTTCAAACGTATCAATGTGTGCTTATTCGAAAGCAATCTTAGATAAACCAAACAATATCAGTATTCCTCTAGAAATCGGCCATCGTCTTCTCGATGCTGCCGCTCATATTCTTATAATATATATTCATATTACAGATTTACAACGTATACATAGATATACTATTTTTCGCTTGTTATATTATTGAAAAAAAAACTTAATATTTGATCTAAAAGAAATATGAAGAATATGATGAACAAAGGGTAATAAACAAAAACAAGTTGCCTATAACATTCTCTAGCTGTAATTGCTAATTGTTGATTTTAAAGACAAAAAAGACGTATATGAAATGAAGTAAACTAAATAGGGGATAATAATTAGTTGTAAATGAAATTGTTAAGTCTATCGATAGTGTCTGTCGGTAATTGAAAGATTTCTGTGTTACCACTGCCAAGAGAAATTAGTTTTAACTATTAAAATTGTGAATGATGTGAATCGCAAATGTTTTACGAAAGTCGCGTTTAGAATTAAATTATTTCACAGCCGCATTTTATTAGTTTGCAATAGCATGATTATAGATGTATGTACATTTCAGGTAAAATTTACTACACTTAAGAGAATGTAACAAGCGTTTTTTGAAACTCTATTTGTTATGTGAGTGAGAAGCACTTTTTGATCACACATTCAAACACTTGTAACAATATCATGTGCCATCATTCAATGAGTAAACAATGTACCATTTACCCATTGTGCCAATAGATTGCTGGCATTTTATTGGATTGCAGTAAATTATGAAGATGATTATTAATTTTGCTGTGTTATTAAGTTACGCTAAAAAATCCTTAAATGTACTTAAATCGTTTGGATATTCCTCCATGTGGAACCCGATGGTTCACAGTCAATTGCAGACGACTCGGAGTGTTCCATTTTCTGCAGCCGACAATTCTGAAGGAAAACTGCCAATGAATGATAGTATCCCTGCAATGTCCATGTTTCATTGTGTGTCCCTGAGGGTAATTGAAGCAATTGTTTCCTCGCGCTACCGCAACGGCTGTGCAAATCGGTCATCATTCGTGGCGGCACTAACATATCCGCGAGACCTGATATGAATAGAGTTGGTACCCTCAAATGGCGTACTTTGTATATGGAGGTAAACTATATAAGAAAAATAACAAATGAACATTGCTTTGTCACACCATGCTTATACCAAATTTATACCTTGTTTTTGTAACATAATAATGGCAAATAATTTAAAAGCCTCCACTGTAAAAGCACTTTTGCCATGTCTGGTATGCTTGTGAATGTATTTTCAACCACAAGGCACCAAATTCGTTCAGCATATTCTACTCTACTTGCTAAATCAATGGCAACAGCTCCTCCTGTAATAGACATTCAATGAATAAGATGAATATTAAAGTCTAACATTGAATACCAACCTAATGATCTACCAAATATAATAATTTCATCATGATTTATATCAGTTCTGCTGTATAAATAATCAAGACTAGCTCTTGCATCCATGTACAATCCTTCTTCAGTTGGATTGCCTTCAGACATGCCATAGCCTCTATACTCAACCAAAAGTATATTGCAATGTAAATTGTGATACAGGCCAACACAATTTTGTAGGCGATGCCCAATATTTCCAGCATTCCCATGAAAAAATATAATTGTAGGAGAATGCTGCTTTCTTTCTCTAGGCTGATAGATGAAGAACATTTCTATTTGTACCCCATCAATTGACTTTGTTTGCACCTGTTCATAAGGTAGATTATACATGGATGGCACTGGTATAAACACTCTTGAATGGCTTGGTAGTTCTGGATAGAATAGGAAGAAGTCCTCTGCATGGTATAAAAGTCCTATAAATGCCAATTAAGCAAATGTGTTTTATTAAATTAGAATATCTCACCTGATGCAGCAAATACCAACAGCACAGTTGCAACAATTCCTCCATATAAATAATACAAAATAAAGCACAGCAATAGAACAATACCTGAGTATGCCCAAATTTTTAACATTACATTACACATTACACTAAATATTCGGGTAACCCGAGCGTAATTTCCCATCGTGACCGTTTCTATTGTGTTTCTCACTGCAATTTCATGTTTATTTACATATCGTATGCAATATTTTGCTTAAACGACTTTGCTTTGATTCCAATATTAACCTCACATATCTTGTTCTATTCACATCGCTTCTGCGCATGTGGGAAAGTTTTGGGACTCTTTATACCGAGAAGTGAATGCATTTCAAAAACTTCTAGACTATTTGAGATAAGAATTATAATGTACATAATATAAACTCAGGTGTATAGTAAATAAAAACATTAATATATAAAGCAAAATTAAATTGAATCAAAATTTGATTTCCTCAGAATGAATAGATCTTAATTATTCAGTATCTTTCAATAATTCCTGCAAGTCTTGTTGTTCTTGCTCCTTTTGTAGCTGCTCCTGATATAAATTGATTATAATATCTTGGAATCTATGACGCAAAGCTTGATTTTCAATGTTTTCTATCTCTGCTTCTTGTTGTTGCCGTCGTGCCTTCAATGCTGCTAATTCATTTTGAATCTCCTCCAGTCGGTTCTCAATGTTACCTGAATAAAAATATAATTTTATACATGTCGGATGTAAAATTAATATAGTACCTCTTGTTAAACTCATAGAAGAGAATGGAACACTTGATGAATTATAAAAGTCCATTTCTTGTACCATATTTGATGAATTGTCAACAGAATCAAACATATTGGAGAATTCAGTAACTTGTTTAGTTTCCACAGAGGTATTCTAAAATTTAAAATTGTTTAAAGTACATAATAGATTAAATATAATCTAAGTTACCAGTGCTGAATTTGAATCAGTCAATCTACTATCTGAATTCTGACTGTTATCATCAACATCTAAAACATGTAGAGTAGCATCTTCCTCATCTGAGTCACTCACTGCACCACCAAAGATATCATGCTCAGCAATGTTTGAAATAGGTTCAGGCTGTTCAGTTTTGATGACGGTTCCCTTATTCACTTTATTTTCATCATCTTCATTAATTACTTCCCACTTAATGCTGATTGCATCATTATCAATCCTTAACAATCTCTTAACTTCTTTCTCTATTTCAGGAGCTTCTACATATTTTTTCTTTAATGTTTTTCTGAACCTCCGTTTCCGTATGTTTTTGGCAGGTGGTGTGATTCCATGAGGCCATAAGTATTTTTTATCTACTTTTAGAGAATCTTTCTTTTTTGTTTTTTGTGGGGACTCTTCATCAGTTGTTTGGTCATCCTCATACTTGCATATCAACATCTGACATATATCAGCGGTTTTATAGAAACCCTTACTATCAATTGTTTTCAATGATTCAACAATTGTGGGCAAATCAACAACTTTTGCAGGTAGTAGCCAATGATCCACTCGCACTTCACCATGCCTCATATCATTCTCCATTTTGATACTAAAACGGTCTCGCGTTATAGTATTACTTCTTATTGCCTCACGTAATACTTGTGCTGGTTCCTAAAAATAATTATATTGCATTAAATAAGAATTCCATATTCCTTAAAACTCACAATGGGAAGGCGTAGAATAAATTGTGATTCTAAATCAACTTGATCCATGTTTGAACGTTGAAAGCTTATTTATTTGTATGGAATACCGGTGAAGATTTAATTTACATACAATAGCAACAAAATTATTCCAAAAAAGTATGTAATTTAGTAAACAACAAAATCATATGAATGTGCACTTGTAAACTACATAATTACGCATGCGCAAAAATAATGTACACAAAGTTCTTGAAATAAGATATCTTGGAGGGAGAATACTCCCTCCACGAGCTAAACGGAACCATGCCGGGCACATTACTCCCTCATGTATAGTCAGTTCGCTGAGAGTTGGTTTTATGAGCACCGTTAGCCAAGCTTTAAACCGCGGGAATAAAGTAGTTCGAATTACACTTCATAATTTGACTTGCTGCCAAACAGGGTTATTCTGTAAGCATTGTGAATCTGTGTGCAGTCCCGCGGCAGGTATTATATTATCAATTAAGTCTATAAATACAATGTGTTAAGGTATATCTAATTTTTCTTGTTTTAGAATCATCCACATTTTGATGGAGCCCGCTCTCGAGCATTCTAAGATGACGTCACAGAGAATGTTTTCCTCACGGATCAAATGAAGGTCATACTGGGATGTCAGTTTAAACAGAGACAAGTCTCTGGTTTAAATGACAGCCAAGTAGCAAAATTTAATCATTTATAACTTCAGTTTCTATGTTGTTCTGTCTGTGCAGTTAATTCGGCATATTCTACCAATATTTCGTAAATGCATTGCCAATATGATATCATAGTCCACTGAGGCACCTACAGCAGTCTCATATGATATTGTATAAACATTTTATTTCAATAATTTCATGACAAACACATTCTCATAATGTTTTTTATATTTTAAGACTCTTCCATATTTTGCTGGACTTGGGTCTGAACATGGGTAAGTTTAAAAGGCATGGGATGTTGGTATAGCATCTTCCAGTGGTGTGGGCACCTACAGCAGACTCATATGGTATTGTATAAATATATAATTTCAAGATGTAACTAATCTCATATTTTTTCTGTTTTCAGAATCATCTACATTTTGATGGAGTCAGCTCTAAACATGGGCACAAGTTTAAGAGGCAGGGGACATTTGTTTAGCTTTATCACTGGTGTGGGCACTTACACCTGACACAAATGGTAAAGTATAAATATATAATTTCGGGATGTAAATAATCTCATCATATTTGTTCTTCCACATTTTGATTCAGTCAGCTCTGAACATGGGCACAAATTTAAGGGCCAGGAGACATTTGGTTATCATCATCCACTTGTGTGGGCACCTACAGCAGCAATCTTAGTTGGAATTGTTTGGAAAGCATCTCCAAAAAGTGTGGATACCTGCAGGACTCTCTTCAGGTATTGTATTAACATATTCTGTAACTATAATATGTTATAATATATGTCATAATTTTTCTTATATGGAAAACTACAAGGAGTAAGGGACATTTGGAAAGCATCTTCAAGCTGTGTGAGCTCCTGCAGCTTTTGTTAGAGTGTACTCTACAATTATGAAGTTCTTCAAGGTATATGGTATTGTATAATCTTTTAATTTCAAGGTTTAAATAGTCTCATCATTTTTTTCTGGTTTTAGACTCTTCCACATTTTGACAGAGTCAGCTCTGATCATGAGCACATGTTTAAGAGGCAGGGGAGATTTGGATGGCATCATCCACTGGTGTGGGCACCTATAGCAGCCTCATATGGTATTACTTCATTTAATTTCAATAATTCCAATTCCACATTTTGATGCAGTCAGCTCTGAACATGAACATGAACATGAACATTTTAATAGTGTCATTGACTGGTGCAGGCACCTGCAACAGTCTCATATGATATTGTATAAACATTTAATTTCAAGATGTAAATAATCTCATCATATTTTTTGTTTTAGACTTCCACATTTTGATGGGGTCAGCTCTGAACATGGGCTTTAGTTTAAAGGACAGAGGTATTCAGATAACATCACCTGTTTGTGTGGGCGTCTAAAGCTGCCTCATAATGGAATTGTATAATTATTTAAGCTCTGAACATGGACACAAGTTTAAGAGGCAGGGGAGATTTGGATGGCATCATCCTCTGGCATGGGCATCTGCAGCAGCCTCATATGGTATTGTATAATCATTTAATTTTAATATGAAGATCTAAATAATCTCATCACATTTTTTTCTGTTTTTAGGCTCTTCCACATTTTGATGGAGTCAGGTCTGAACATGGGCGCAAGTTTAAGAGGCATCTGTCTCTGGTGTAGGCACCTGCAGCAGCCTCATATGGTATTGAATAATAAATTAATTTTAATTTCAAGGTCTTAATCTCATCATATTTTTTCTGTTTTCATATGCTTCCACATTTTAATGGAGTCAGTTGTGAACATGGGCACAATTTTAAGAGGCAGGGGAGATTTGGGTATCCTCATCCACTGGTGTAGGCACCTGCAACAGCCTCTTATTGTATTCTATAATCATTTAATTTCAATCATTCCAATGTCATATTTTGATGGAGTCAGCTGTGAACATGGGCACAATTTTAAGTGGCAGCGGAGATTTGGATATTATCATGCACTGGTGTGGGCAAATATTTAATTTCAATAATTTGATGATGTAAATAATCTCATTATATTTTTTCTGTTTTCAGACTCTTCCACATTTTGGTGGAGTCAACTCTACACATGGGCACAAGTTTATGGGGCAAGGGACATTTGGATAGCATCACCTGCTGATTTGGGCATCTCATATACCTCATATGGTATTGTATACATTTTTAATTTCATATTGTAAATAATCTCATCATATTTTTTCTGTTTTCAGACTTTTCCACATTCTGATGGAGTCAGCTCTGAATATAGACAGAAGTTCAAGAGGCAGGGGACATCTGTGTATCATCATCCACTAGTGTGGGCATCTATAGCAGTCTCATATGGTATTGTATAAACATTTTATTTTACATGAATGTGTATGGTATAATATTTTTTTATGTTTTTAGACGTTTGTATTTTGCAAGTTCTGAACATGGGAACAAGTTTAAGGGACTGGGGACAATAGGATATATATCATCATCCACTGGTATGGACATCTACAGCTGTGTCATATGGTATTGTATAAACATTTTATTTTAATAATTTAAAGAAGTAGACATTCTCATAATATTTTTTATGTTTTTAGACTCTTCCACATTTTGCTCTACTCAGTTTTGAACATGGGCTGGGGACAATAGGATATCATCATCCACTGGTATGGGCATCTACAGCTGTGTCATATGGTATTGTATAAACATTTTATTTCAATAATTTCAAGAAATAGACATTCTCATAATATTTTTTATGTTTTTAGACCCTTTCACATTTTGCTGGACTAAATTCTGAACATGGGGCCTAGTTTGAGGGACAGGGGATGTTTGGTTAGTATCATCCATTAGTATGGGCATCCCTTGCAGCCTCATATGATATTGTATAAACTTTATAATTGTAAAATGTCAAGACACACATTTTCATAATACTTTTTCTGTTTTAGGCTCTCATCCATTTTCATGGAGTCAATTCGGAACGTGGATGCTTGTATAAGAGATGGTGGACATTTGTTTAGCCTTATTTACCAGTCTAGACACTGCATCAGTCCCAAATGGTATTGTACATATATTTTATTTCAGTAATTTCTAGGACAAAGAATCTAATAATATTTTGTCTGTTTTTAGACTGTACATTTTGCTTTACCCAGTTCTGAACATGGGCTCAAGTTTAAGGGGCAGGGGTCAAGATAATCTGCTTATGTGGGCATCTACAGCAGTCTCATATGGTATTGCATAAACACTTTATTTCTATAATTCTAATATGTAAACAATGTCATCATAATTTTTCTGTT
>JARJDZ010009273.1:0-98784 GCA_030264555.1 Aleochara sp. GC000083 | reverse complement strand
ATATTTGTTGAGGAGACTGCAACTAGGCATGGATGATCCTGAAACAAGCAAGATTATGAGACACATTATAACATATTGCAGTAAATTAAACATATTGTTAAAACAATACCTTACGAGACTGCTGCAGGAGCCCATATGCTTGGAGATGATTTTCAATTGTCCCTCCCATCTTGAAGTTCTCCATAGTTTTCTAGGAGACTGCAACCATGCATGGATGATTCTAAAACAAGCAACATTATGACATATATTATTACATATTATATTTATAGAAAGAGATTGTTAAAACAATACCTTAAGAGACTGCTGCAGGAGCCCACATGCTTGGAAATGAGTAACAACTGTCCCTCACATCTTGAAGTGTTCGATATTATTCAATGAATGATTCTAAAACAAGCAACATTATGCTATACATTAAAACATTAGAACAATACCTTAAGAGATTGCTGCAGGAGTAGCTTGTAAGCTTGGAGATGACTTTCAACTATCCCTCCCACCTAGAAGTTCTACATAGTTTTCAAGGAGACTGCAACCAAGCATGGATAATTCTAAAGCAAGCATAATTAAGAAATTCATTATAACATATTGTATTTATTGAAATAAATTGTTAATACACTACCTTAAGAGATTGCTGCAGAAGCACACACTGCTGAATGATGTGTTTCAAATGTCCCTTGAACTTCTCCACAGTTGTACAGCAACCTCCCATGAAACATAGAAAATTCTAAAACAAGTTACATTACCTTAAGAGACTGCTGCAGGAGCTTGAAGAAGCTTTACAGATTTTGCTGGCTTTTAAAATTCTCCATTTATATCATGGAGTAATAAGTGATTAATACAGTACCTTAAAGGACTGCTGCAGAAGCCCACACTGTAGAAGACGTGTATCAAATGTCCCTGGCTTCTAGAACTTCTCCATATTTGTACAGTAACCTCCCACAAAACATAAGTAAGTTCCTAAAATAAGACACATTATGACATACAATATAACATTCTGTATTTATGGAAATAAATGGTTAAAACAATACCTAAGAGTCCACATGCTTGGGGATGATTTCCAACTGTCCCTGCCATCATGAAGTTCTCCATAGTTTTCAAGGAGACTGGCAATTATGCATGGATGAAAACAAGAAGCAGTTCTTCATTGTTTATCTTGTTGTTTACATTATAAGCATGTAACTTATATATCTTTTCAATATTATTTGCCCTAATATATGAACTGTAAATAATTATAGCTGCTAAACTAAAAATGCAGACAGCAACTATTAGATCAAGAAATATGCTGTTTGTCTCTGGCATAGATGAGATAGATAGGTCTCTGGCCACACTTTTAGCCATACATGAGATACTGTTAGATACTGTTCTATCTCATCTATGCTGTTAGCTTTTAAAGTTGTCAAAGTCACAAGTGGATTGATCTCATTGATCTGTCATTTACGTTAATGTCATATGAATAATACTTTTCCATATACATCTTTTATTTTTCTGTAATCCAAATGAAAAAGAGGGTTTTTAAATAATGGCACTAAGCAGCTCACTGAAATTACGATATATGTGGTATAAAGAAGTCACTTCTTCATTTCTAATTATTATGATTGTTATCTGATTTGCAGTCATGGATTTCGAAGTTCTGTTCTCTTGAAGCCACCACAAGCATTGAACAAATTTCCCAAACAGCGAAATTTCAAGCGAATGCGATGGGAAGAAACTCGCACAGAGTTCAATCCAACGACGCCCTTTGGCCAAACCCTAGTTGATGTTAACAGAATTTCCTTGGCAGCACTATGGAAGCCATTGGGTTTCACAGTTGGGGTAATATTTCAACAACATATCATAACCAACCAATTATTACTATTGTTTTAGTTTAGTACACTATGCTATGGGGGAGCTGTAATATGGCACTATGAAAATATGAGAGCCAATGCAATGAGAATCTTCAAGAAGCCTCTCAGTTCATTTCAAAAACAGGTACATTACTGCTAGACAAGTTTAAAATTCTAGAACTCTTTCCAACAACTTTGTCTTAGGGAAAAATAAGAAGAGACATAAACAAATGGTGGAATTCCCTTACACAGGGTGAAAAAGTATTTGTACCTATATGCTTCCTGAATCTACTGGTGTTTGGAGCTTGGAGAGTGCCACGTTTTCAGCCATTCATGCTAAAGTACTTCTGTTCGAACCCAGGCAGCAAAACTATATGCCTGCCCATGTTGTTATCAACATTCAGTCATTACTCACTATTTCACTTATTAGCAAATATGTATGTGCTTCATAGTTTCAGTACAGGTAGGAAGTCTCACATATCTTATGGTGTATCTGCACATTTTATTTTGTAGGTGCAGTAGCTTCACTAGGCAAGGAACAATTTCTAGGATTGTACTTGAGTGCAGGGGTAATATCAAGCTTTAGCAGTTATGTGTTCAAAACTTTGACTAAACAACCTGGACTATCTCTGGGAGCTGTAAGTATTTACAATGCAATACAAGTTGAATATGATATAATGTAGTTTTGTGCCAGTCAGGTGCAATAATGGCAATATTGGGATATGTGTGTACACAGTATCCAGACACAAGGCTAGGAATTATTTTGCTACCATTCATGTCATTTTCAGCTGGATCTGTAAGTATTACAGATTGTCTAGATTTGTTTGCCAAATCTCACTTCTTTTGTAGGCAATTAAAGTGATTGTGGGTCTTGATTTGGCTGGCGTTGTTATGGGTTGGAAATTATTTGATCATGCTGCACATTTAGGTGGTGCTGCTACAGGAATGTATGTATACTGCAAAGTTTCTTACACAAAATTTTGAAAAAATTACTTTTCAGTGCATGGGCTTATTGGGGCAATGAACATATATGGCAGAAACGCGATCCGCTGTTACAGTATTGGCATGATCTACGCGGATCTATAAAATAGCTACTACAATACTTGGCCTGTATAAACTGTAAAAAATAAAATCAATGACAGGTCAGTTTGAGCTTCATATGACCTGCAAATAATTGATTAACAATGATATTAGTTTATTAGACCTTCAGTTATATTTACTATAGAAAGAGCAAACATCCTTATCACTCATAGTTTATTCATTCCTTGAAAACATATTTATTTTGCCCTATCTCCCCATTAAAACACCAAGAACTAAGAAATGAATCAAATATCTGTGAGTGTACTGCTGTATCAAAATATACTGTAGAAAAGTATGCATTGATGTAACATACCTTATTGGATCAAATGCTTTGCATGGAAAGACATGTGTTCCTCCATGAAAGTACTTATGTAGAAATAGCTGTGGTCATAACCTTCACGAAGCTTCAAAATTACTTGCAATGATGAATTTGTAGTTGCTGCATCAAGCAAGTTCTTTGGATTCAATTGATTCTGTTTATAAAATTGATCATCATCTCCCTATGAATGCAGTACTCAGCATCAAAATGCGGCACGGGTTATGTTATAAGCACCAAAAATGTGCTCATAAACATGTAGGATTTATAAGGAAAAGATAATAAATTACCATACCTGATCAATAAGTACATTCAATATAGGTCCTGTATACCCTTTGGCTAATTCACTTGCATCCCATTCATTCCAACAGCCACCTTCCTTTGGTCCCAAATAACCACTGAATGCCTTTTGACCCCATGGGCATTGAATTGGATTTGAAATGGGTGCAAATGCACTCACAGATTTATACAAACCAGGAAGTTTCAAGGCAGAAATTAATGCACCATGTCCTCCCATACTATGTCCCATAATGGACTGTTCATTGGCAACTCCAAATTTCTCTGTTATAAGAGCAACCAGCTCTCCTGTGATATAGCTAAACATCTGATAGTTTTTGCTCCATGGCTCCTGTGTGGCATTCACATAGAAACTGGCACCAACTCCAAAATCCCATGAATTTGAATCACCTTCAATATTTAACCCTCTTGGAGATGTATCTGGATTAACAAGAACAAGGCCATGTTCAGCAGCAAACCTATGGAAAGCAATATTACAATGTTATTCCCATTGTAAGCTGGTCATTACCTTTGGGCACCTGCTTTTTGTATAAAGTTTGTCTCATTGCAGGTTAATCCTGAAAGGAAGTAAACAACTGGCAGTTTCTTGTTGGTTTCATATTGTGGAGGTAGATAGATTCCAAAATTCATCTTGCACCCCAATTCTTTGGATTCATGAGTGTAGATCATTTGAAAGCCGCCAAAAACTTTATTTTTGGCAACTTCTGAAAGACCAGTAAGTGCAGACATGTTTGTACTTGCACACTAACAGCTGGTTATATGATTTAAATTACGCAACTGAACAGTGCTCAGTTGTTAGATAAATTTGCACAAATAATTTATGAACAACTCAACAACGAACATGCGACCCAAGTACCATTTTATGAAACTTGATGTGTCAGCTGTTTAATAAGAGGGAGTAATGTCCTACATTATTCCCTCCAGGCAACAAGTAATATTTGCCTCTCTAACCTAACTTTAAAACACGGTGAACACAGTGCAACTTCTTAAAAATGTTTGAATTTGGAAGTGAGACTAAATCATTAGATATTAATTATGCAAAAAATGCCTTGCTTTATAGAGGATATTTGCAGCACAATTTATATACATCAGTGTTTTCATGTTCCCTCAGAGATAAAGTAAGTTTGAAACCAGTGGAGGTGCATAATTATTAATTATGTTCATGCAGCTTTTAGCAGAAAATCATACATTAGCTGATTTATCTTTAAATGTGACAAATATTTATCTATCACTACCTTATCCATACTCACATCCATTTAAGTGGAATGATTCAAGAGATCCATGCTTGGAAATGGTACACAAGAGGATCGAATTCAACAAAAAGTTGGAAACATATCAATTGCTTTACTCTAAGGATGTAGATAAAATGCCAATAACTGCTGTGAAAAAGAATAAACAAGGCTTTATATCTCTACCACAATATATAGTTGACCTTGCCTTTGATAGTGAGAAAAATCTGCATTTTGAAGGCAACTATGACTATTTCTACACAGGTGGAAATCTTACAACAATAGAAATTAATGGCAATAATTATCTAGTTTCTAGCAAAGAGAAACAATTAGGTACTCAGCTCCAACTGTTTTTATCTACTAATCATAAGTTTACATTTTCAGTGTTCAGTAATCTTCAAACAGGAGGCAATAAAATAATGAACTGTTGTCTGGAGCCACCATTTTGCTTTATTAATTGTGAGTATGGATCTGGAAATAATCCATATCTTCTGGTGAGGAATCATGGCGATTTTGAAGTACTAAATATTGGAACTACCAAATCTGGAAAACTGAGAACAATATCAATGTGTTCAAGCACAAATGCCAAAGTGCCATACATTGATGTAAAATTAATCAACAATGCCCAGATTGTCAGAGCAAATGTAGCATACAATGTAGAGATTTGTGAAATGGGAACTAGCAAGCCAATATATAGTAAAACATTTCCTCTTGAGAACAACAGCATTAAAGGAGATTTATGTCAGCTGAAAACGTTAACAGATTCGAATGTTTTATTTCTGAGCAGAAACGCTATTTCCATATTAGATAGCCGAAATAAGCCGCAAGCAGAAACAGTAACCAAAATCATTCGAGACGGATTTTTCGCGTGTAATGATTTATGCATCATGTGCCACAGTTTAATGAATCAAAATATTGTATACATTGCATCCAAACACAGCTTGTTTAAGGTGGACTTGCGCGAAATGCAAGTAGTCAAAAAGTGGGCGCATTTTCTGGAGAATTCGCCAATTTGTATTAAGCCAACAGTACACGCGCACGACGAACTCGTCTTCGTTGCTTCCTTCAATGAAACCATATGCTTCCACGTTGGCGAACACAATCATTTGCCATTTAAAATTGACAACATAGCAAACACTTTCCAGCGCTACAAAATCCAACGTGACTTTCTCCTAGGTAACGATCTGGAAAATCGATTTGCATTATCCACCTCCGGAATTGAAGTCCACGGTAATTTTGATTTATAACAAAAATTTGCCATTAGGTTTTATAGCATTGTTTTCTATCATTTTAGGATCTCAATTATTTACTCGGAATTCAGTTGGTGATGTCTTCAAACAAACGATACATTGCTCAAAAACGGAGGATGACATTGAAACAGCAAACGCTATGGAACATCTGAAAACTTTCATCGATGGACTTCCTAAGCAACATAAATCGTTGGAGGTGACGCATCTCAGTAACATATCCACTTTCAAAAAGGTCCTCATCGCGAAGCGAAAAGAAGACGATTTAAATCCGTATTTATTGCCGAACAAGCGCTTGAAAAAGTATGAGCAACCAATGCAGAAGTTTGGCAAGTACGATATGGCGACCATCTGGGAGGTGCCAACGGCTGCCGCAGAAGATGATGTTGTCGAAGAGCAGAAGGCCCGCATTGATACCTGGTTGGCGGAGAGCGCTCCAGAGAATTTCGAATATGATCCAACTGTTGTATCAATCTAAACAAATTATCTATCAGAAATGAATTTCAAACTGATCTATAAAATTGCCAACAAACGTAAAAAATTGCAAAGTCTTGGCCTTATTTTTATTAGTTTTCAAATATAAACAATCCTAGAAGCGTGGTTGTCTTTTCAAATACGAACATCGAATATTTGAATTAAATGTTTAAAGCATAATTATTGCTTCCTCACTTAGGATTTTCATGTAAATGACCACTTGGGATATTTATCTTTAACAAACAATACAGACCGTCTCTTTAGCACTTAGGGCAAACTTGAAATGCACTATAATGGACCAACAAGAAACATTCAATATACTTGAAATTCGTAACAGAAAAATAAAATCTCTTATATTACAAGTTATGCGCATATGACATCACATGAGTACGTGCTATTCTACACATCCCTGACATTAATCTAGAATGATGACTGAGCAGTCGATGAACGAATGAATAAGTATGATGCAAGATCACTGGGAGATGAAATTTATTTAGATTAACCATTATAACTTAGCACTGACTTGGTCTTCCAGAAATGATGCATCGCATCGAATCGCTTCGAATCAATCGAAGAAGAATTTACGCATTTGATCGTAGGCAGCGTTCATGACGCCCCAGCCGAGGAACGCTCGTATCAGATTCGCCTCCACGCCGTGATAGATGTGGCGCACTTTGCGGCCGCGCTCGACGTAGATCTGCCGGAAGGCGGCCAGGAGGGTCGGCGTGCGCCCACCCAGCTGGGATTGCATCGCCACCTTCACCACGTTCAGCGGATAGAAGATGCTCGACGTGACTGCGCCGATGACGGCGCCGCAAACGAAGTCGTGCAGCGTGTGCATCAGCACGGTCTCGTCGCGCGGCAGCCGCTTGTTCGCCTCGTCTCTGGCGAGAAAGAAGACTAAATTGGAGGGGCCGTTGCGCAAGAGGATCGGCACGATGCCGCGATAGTATTCGGCGAAGCCGTACGTCGCGCCGATCACGCGGAATGCGTGGTACATATTTTTGAACTCCAGGTGATAGGAGGAACTCGCCAAAAGCGTTTGCACCCGCTCGAACGGCATGAAGGCGACCTCGACAGTGCCGGAGACGATGGCGGCGACCGTCTTCGCCAGATAGGGATTGGTGCCGCCGGCCTCGAGCGGTTTGCGGACGTTTTCATACATACCGAACATCACCGACAGCGAGAGCGTTTTCTGCGCTAGCGGCGGCGCCATGCCCCGGTACAGGAAGTAGATACCCTCATTGTGCAACTGGCCCAGGGCAGACTTCACAGTGATTCCACTTAACATCTGCAAACAGCAAGTAGTGCGAATTGTTATCTTCAATGTGCAGTGTGCATGTGGAGCCTTACCTGTCTGAAGATAATCTTGTATATGGGATAAGTGAGCGTTATATTGATGAAAGCGGCGCCCCATCCACAGGCGAACTCGCGCCATTCTATTTTGCGGTACTGGTTTTCCAGGTCTTGCAAAAGGGTGGAATACATTCTTGCATTGGCTATCTGAGATGCTGTTCCTGTTCATACTTTCCTAGTCGAATTCCATAGTCAATTCTCAATAATATTGGTAATTTTGGGCGAATGAGAGTGATGCGATGAAGATTGTTGAGGTTATGCAATTTGGAGATGCTATGCTTCGAGATATGCGCGGCTCCGTTTCGCGTTGCGGTTGAAGATTTCACTCACGATTTCGGCAAATCAAATCGAACATTTAGCACATTTCTATACTCGACTATACTACTCATGTTAATGAGTTAATTTGCGTTCGAACGCTATAGAATTTCATAACGATTCAAAGCATGTAAAATCATGCAATGAATGCAGAGACCTACAATTGGACTAAATGTGTAACATGACAAATCTGTCATCTGACACGCCAAGGTCAAACGAACCCCAATTCTAGTGCTATTTGCAGATTAAATTAAAGATAACCCTGTAATTAGTGTTTGAAACTAAGCTAAAAAAATCGAGAAATTCACTTTCAGTTTATACTACAATTGTCTGAATAATTACTTCACATAATTGTACTTTCTGATTAAGTAATAATTACAGTTGGAATGAACAATACTCTTTCTTAATCACAGCAACAAATTATTCCATTTGTAATTAACAATTAAATATCAGTGACAAGTATTAACTACTGATAAATGCATACTATAAATACAGTCACTGCAATTCATCACATAAAACCTACATAATTAATCACTTTTTCTCATTGGTTAATAGAAGGCTCTTCATTTCTACCATTTTGACTCTCCATTTGTCTTCTAATTTCCTTATTTGCCTGCAACAGTTTCAACAATTCGGAATAGATGATATCATTTTTTTCCTCAAGTGTATCCAGAGCAGAATTTAGTTCATCCATCTTATTATTTAAAGCATTAAATTCTACAAATTACATGTTAATTAATAGAAAAACAGTATCAGAACTTACCTTCTTGGGTCATATCGTCACAATCCTCACCCTCTTGAATTTCTTCTTCTGCCTCCATATTTTCGTTATCATTGTCGTTTTCGTTGATATCATTATTTTGAGGATAAGTAGCCTTTTCGCCCATGTTGTTCTTTAATTGCATTAAAAATTATTGTTTATTACTACTAAACAAGCAAATAATCAAGTGATCATATGACTTGGGTCATGAAGCGGACCGATCTACGGCGCATGCGTATTTCTGTCTAGCATTTGAGAACGTTGAGGGAATAATATGATATTATTCCCTCTCGTTAAACGTTGCTAATTATTTGAAATAAAACCACAGAGCACGATTAGAAAATAACAATGCTAATAGATTTGTAGGGTATAAATGACAGGTTTATATTTACAAATCAAGGCAATTACTATGTAATTCAATGACAATTATGATGAAAACATTAAAATCATTCATGAACAAACGAGTCATACTTTTTGCAATTCTCAATTTCCCATTGTTTGTTCACGGTAGCCTTAACTCCATTCGAAAATTTATTTTGAAATTGTAGTCATTCATTTAATATGCAATATAGTATTTAATTTATATCAGTGTAAATTTAAATTTATTTTGTTCAAATATAAATTGAGTGATAGACGGGTGAGTGTTACATGCATCTTGTTTAGTTTACTTGATCAATAATAGCATCATTTCAAAGTGTGTTTGATGGGAAAACACTTAAAATTGTTATTAGTAGAGGTCTTGTTGTCTTTCGCATTTTTTTGCAATTTTGTGATTTTTTAACATAAACAATAATTATATTACTCTACAACAAATATATATATAATTTATAATATGCGTATTTATATATAAATATAATTCTACTTAATAAAAGTTATTAATCATAATAAAATTAAAATAATCTAATACGTGTTGTTAATGTCGAATATATCATTTGTTAGCTATTTGTATGCATATTTTGTTAGTTTCGTCTTTTGCTCATATGCAACACATTCATTTGCAAATTATTGTACATCAAAAGAAAGTTATTTGCTTGTGTTTATGTTTTCGTTTAACTACTAGAACATCTATTTGTGGATAAAATTGAAAAAAATAAAAATAAAATAAAAAAATAATAAAAAACAATTTATAAAACAACATTGTTAATTGTAGATACCGTACAACAAAAATGCATTTTGCGATGAGAAATTGAATGATTCAGACAATTAACATTTTGTTAATTAATGTAAATTTCAAATGACTATGTCGACTTGTTTAAATTTACTTTACTTTGATAATTTGTGATGTGATCATTGATTAGCATATCAGCTTATCTTTTGTTCATCATTAATAGGTTTATTCATTTTCTTTTATTTTTTTGCGGGAGACTAATTTCGTAGTTTTAATTGATCCGCATTTGCGTATGTCATCAATTTCACGTGGTAGAGAATATTCGTACCAACAGTATTAATAAATATCTATAAATAATCATATGTATAGCATGTAAAACTCTCCAAATGCGTCAAAAAAGGTTGTACCAATATTGTCTCGGCTGCATGCTCACATACTATAATTTCCCTAGCGTGCTATTTCCGGTCCCTTTCCAATATTTCGCACTCGCATTTGAGATTCCTACGCATTCACATCCGTTTTTTTTTATATAATTTCAAGTTGACTCGATCAATGCTTTTAAACGCTTATCGCAACTGATTCAAATGTTTACAATTTGCAAAACGAATTGTTTTAAGGCCACTGTTAAGATATTCGAACAATGAAGCTGGGTCTCGCACTTTGCGACAAACAAAATCGACTCAACGATCTCCCAAATAATTCCAATGCAAGCAAAGATTTTGCACGTGTTCTGGTCAAAAAACAATTCTGCGTCTGTATGTTCTAGCCACTTCCAGTTCAATATACGTTTCCCTAAATGATCTACAATATTTAACTAGACGTACATAGATATGATTGTTCTTTTCACTCACAAAAAGTTTTTCGTGGCATAAATACAGCTATGGCTACAGTAAATTTAGTACAGTAGTAGCTTAAACTTATGGATTGTGTTGTGTAGCTTTAATGGTACAGTTGGTTTTTGTTTGGTCCCTGCCTGACAAACAAGTTTGCAAACGAGACGCGTTCTTTTAGCGTTTGTATGTGGTACTTAAAATGGGTATTAATGACGTCGACATTCAGATTTGTTCACGATTACAATGTGTGCCATTGTGCATTGTTTACAAATAAATCAAAATGGCTTACGTAAAATGCTTTGCTCTAAATGCCAAACGATTCTACTACAGGTTGTAAATAGATTAAAAAAGGTTCATTCCAAAACTGATTATGAAAGTTGCCCTGTCCGGCTCCGTTCTCGACATGTGAATTTTCTTTCCATTTCTATAATTTAAGACGTGTAAAAATACTTGAAAATCTCACTACCTTCCATTACATTTCTCTGATTCACGTATCGTAATTGTATAGCATTCATATTATGTTTGTTTCGTTATGTGTATGTATAGTTAAAATGTTTTTGCTTGTTTACATATTATATACAATTGAATTTTACAATAAAAACACGTATCGCATAGATATTCATTTTCTTTTACGATAATTTACTTCCCACATTGTTTCGACTTCATAATGCTCCGACGTCGTGAGAAAACTTAAGCTTTACACTACAATGACTTATTGAAATTGTTTCCTCAGCATTCCATCCTTTCAGATTAACTTAGTTCTTACAAAATTAAGTTAATTTCTCGTAATATTATTAGTAAATTATTATTATTGCTCGCATATATCGCTCCCAACCAAGTCAATTCACATAAAATTACATGGATTGATTAATAGCTTGAAACAGGGGATTCAATAATTAAGTTTGTAAAAGCTGGATAAAATTGAATGCTATTGACTTGATTCCTTCTCCTCATAATCAAGGCGTCCGCAAACGAGGAGTGAACGCTATGTACAATTATTTACTTACGGTTGCATTTCTTACTTCCATTTGTTGTTTTCCACCTCCGCTCCTCCGTTTCGTAAAATATAATTATTATGTACATGTACTTTGTTTTGTTATTGTTCGATTTGATGCGTTATTCTCTTGTTACGATTAGTCTCTGTTGCAATTGGGTTTTGGGGCGCTGTTTCTCACCCTGCATCGCGTCAATCGTTTCCTCCTACGGGTGGAAACCCAAATTTACCAATACTTGATGATCAAGTCGGGCTCGCCGATCGCGTAGAACGCGCGCACCACGAGCAGGACGAAGCGCGCCAATTGTCGCCACGGCTTGTGCTACGTGCTCGTCGGCGACGACGGCGTTGAGGGGCCGCTCAGCTGCGGCACGGTGCTATTGTACGGATGATTTGAGTTGCACAGCACTGTATATACATTGTCCATTTTGCACAGTTTCTCAAAGAATGGTATCAGGTCCAGCAGTTCGGTGTCGTTCATATCATCAAACCATGACGCAACTGGTACCTGTTTCAACAAAACAGCATTAGTCATTGTTATCAAGAGCGTTGTCAATGAATTATTCAACTTGGATTGATAACGTGTTGGACGACTGGCCAGACGATAATTTCTTCAATTAGCCAGTAACTAGTTTTGAGCCTTGATTACCAATATTAATGAGTTAAACCTTGGGATATTTAAGTAGAACATTTGCACTTTTCAGACTGTCAAGCTTGAACGACTGAACTAAAGCAAATCGATCATATGGTGTAAAGTAAAACCTACCGCATTATCTGGATGGAATATGTAGGAAGCAGGCGAGTTGTCGACGATGATGATTTGTTGCAATTCCCGTCCGAGCTTATTAAGATCCTTGACGTAATTGCCCCTATGGAAGACACAGCTTTCGCGGAACAAGCGTGCCCGAAACACATCCCACTTGTCGAGCAGGTCGGCCACCGGATCGGCGTATTTAGGCAATGAGGCAGTGAAGAGTACGCACTCGTACAGCTCGCCCATGCGCTTCAGGAACTCGTCGACGTGCGGCCGCTTCAGCACATACACCTGGTGCATCGTGCCGTCGATCTCCACTGGCACAACGAAGTCAGCATTCTTAATAGGCTACAAATGCAAACGGCATGATTAGAAACACTCCACGAACGTGCCTCCACTGATTGGCGGACGTGGTACATACTTTAAAGCTGCTGTGTACCAATGTCTCGTCTAGATCGATGACCATGCACTTCTTGTGCATGTCTTTATGCTTTACGGGCGGCAAAAGGTACTTGGGTCGCTCGATCGTCTCGTAGGCCACCTCACGCGACTCGTACTGCTGGTGGCTCTGCGATTTGCGCTTCTGGCAGCCGAGGCAGCAGAGCAGCGACTTGATGAAGCTGCCTTTCTTCTTCGGCGGCGGAGGAGGCGGCATGGGCTCATGGTGCACCTCTGATATGTCATTTTCAGTCCTTGGTAGTGTACCTGCAAGCAGTGGAACGTTAGTTACTTCGCCAATGTTGTCAAAGCACACCGAAGAGACGGTGACAAAAATGTGAAAGCAATCAGCTGTTTACTTAAAGAGGTCAGGCAGGCGTGTGTGGAATGCGCTCGGATTTACATACGCGCTGCTCTCAGAGCACACATGCAAACGGCCCGGGCGTCGAAAGGCAAACAACAATGCGGGCAAAAATGTGCACGCGCCGTGCAATCGTTGGGCTAAAGGCGACGATTCCATTAGAGACACACGGCTGTAAACAGCGTTCGGACTATGTATGCGTGCCCAGGGTCGTCGCCAAGGTTAGCTGGTTGGTGGTCCAGGGCAATTCCGAAAGATTTGCTACCGTTGCAGCCCAGCCGTTTTGTTTACCAATCAACTGCACATCATCGAATAGCTTTTGATCGGTGCATACAACTACGCACACACGCGTGCCGCCGTTTATTTGCTACGTGCATGTGCATTGAGAACATGAAAACAACACGCCTACATCCTCTTCGAGCTGCTGCCCTGCGCTGGCTGGATGAAGGCCTACGGATTTGATGGTCAATAATAATCGCGCCTCAGCGCGTAGCCTAGCGCGGACGCCCATACAATATGCGTCGCAGCCGCACTAACCGAGCAAAACGCAAAATCTGCGTCGAACCGTAGCCGAAATCAAGGCGTCTTCGATTCGCAACAACAACGTGATCTGTCACTTGTTATTTACCTTTTTCGGGTGGATAACTATTCAAGTGCTCGTCGTCGCGTGACACTTGTGTTATAATGGACGAAGCGTCCATTTATTCATTTGTTTCCACGGGCGTCGCGATGCTAGTCCTTTCCAATTCGACAGCTCGATGCACTGATAACACAAACACACTCGATTATTGCGTTATTTTTTTTCAATCACCTTTGCAAAATGGCAGATGCTCTTCATCTTCGTCGCCATATTGGAAACATTCCCCTCCTAACGCGCGCGTTCAGCCGAATGAGACTTCCCAAACCGAGCCCTCCTCGTGTTCGTTCATGCACTCTCGTTGTGTGTCCAATTACGTAGGCAACAATTTTAAATTTGCCTAGAACAACAATAAACAATAAAGTTTGTCTCTGCCCAGAATCAATTCAATTTGTTTCAGGCCTAACTGCAGTTATCTACTTTACCGACCTTCTACTGAGGGATACCCACGTTCCAGTACTATTTGAAACCTGCGGAAGTGCCGTTTTCTACTTTACCGACACGCTATTAAGTAAACCCATATTGCAGTACTATTTGTATCTTGCCAACTTGCTGTACTCTTCTTTACCGACATACTATTTTGAATACTGTTTGCAAAAATACTTTTTCTATAAATTTTGCAAATAAACAAGTTATACATATTATTAGACAATTATAGAGTATGTTGTACTTTGTAGTTCATGCACCCTTCAATTTGCTTCCGTATAAATAAGTTTGTAGGAGCTCTTATTATCAAAAATTGTATTTGTTAATTCAATTAGCACACATTTTATCGTCGATACGTATTTACATTGTGCGATAATAACCAAACCACAACAACAAATTGACACAATTTTTGTTTCAAGATAAGACCCATACATTAATTATGTATTATTACCAAAAATATTAGGCAATGTTTGCGATTTCGTCGTCGACTTAAATATCGGTTTATATGCATATGTGAATGACTGGTTCATACTCCTCCGGCGCCTTAAAGACTATGTTAAAAAATTACATTAAATACAGAAGTAAAACGCTTCAACTGCCATAAAAATCACCTTTGGAACCTGCTAGTGACCTATCACAATATGACAATTTGTTTATACCTAATGCCCCTGCACAGCTTGCTCCGACATCATTTATTTTTGATGAGCATTTGTCGGCGCGTCACACGGCCGCACATCAGCCCCATTACGAACATTGTCCCAATGACCATGAGCGTCACGAAAAAGAAATAATGTTTGGCGGGCGACTCGGACACTTGGTCATAGAGTTGATGTAAATCTTGTGGTGGTGCATACTGAAACAATTCCAAAGGTATTAGTTGCCTAGAAACTAACTACTTTCTAATCGATTCATTATAATAAATTAATTTTTATAGTAGAATTACCTGAGCAACATTTTTGTACATTTCGAAACGTTTCGTCAACATGTTACGACATTCAGGCGATAACGGTTTGGTCCGGTCCGACATCACAATTTTCAGACAACGAATATCTGGAAACAACAATAAACACAAATTACAATTAAATCTAAAATATGACTTGTATCAACTCACGTCTGCCATTTCCTTCGGGGATATTCTTACAATAATTGAGCAAATCCAAGGCGCACGTTTGCTGCAACATAGGATCGACGTTAATGTCAGCTTGAGATTCCTCAATCATATTCGCGATTTCATCGCGACACGCAATCGATGGAATTTTCTTTTGCATAAACGCATTCTTGAGGCATTCTTCCGCATCGATGCCACTTTTCTCGGCATCGTCCTTGCAGATCGTGTCCAGTTCGTCGCGACATAGGGTCCTCAACAACGGATTCAGCTCCAAATCCATCGCTTGCTCGCGCAAAATATTCGACATCTCCTTTTCGCAGCGATTCGACAATTGCGAATGCTTGAAGGCGTTTTTGAGACAGCCAATCACTTCGCCATTGAGCTCTCGTTCCGGTTTCGCTTGAATCGCAATGTTGTAGCAGAACTTTTTGATATCCAACTTGCAGTTTTCCTGCAGCAACGGATTCAGTCGGTAATCGCTGTTCTGTTCGATGATGCGATGCTTGACGATGACAAGGCACTTCTTCTTGAAGCCCATTTCATCTTTGTGGCGTTTCAAACACTCCAGGACATGATCGGGTTCTACTTTAGGGCAGAACAACTGAATGCTGTCCGCACATTGCGTTATCAGTGCATAATCTACCGAATTATCATTCGTTTCCTGCTTCTTCACCTTGAAAAGTTCGACTTGGCATGTTTCAGTTAGCTTTTTTTCGGAAGTGGTTTGCAAACATTCTAAAATTTGTGCGGATCCTGGCTCTATATCTTTGCAGAATTTGCGAATGTCATCGTGGCATGCACGTTCCAATTTCGGGTCGAAATTAATGTTCTCGCGTTGTTGGAAGAGTTGCGCCTTCAATTGCTGCCTGCACTCCTTTTGTACGGCGCTTTTCACGCCGGCGATCGTATCGTTTGTGACCTTTTCGCTAAGACAAGCTATAACATCAGCGCGAGTTTTGGCGGTCATGCAGAATCGCACAGCGTAGTTTTTGCATGCCGCTTTAAACTTATAAGAAAATCGGTAGTCCTTCAAGGAGATCAATTGAAAATGCTCGATTGAAATACGGCATTTTGGGTTTGCCTTTACAGTTGGATTGTTTTTGTTGCTAATGAGGCATTCCATCACCGAGCCCTCATCATGTTTATCCTCAGGGGTGCATAACGTTTGAATAATCCTTCGACAGTGTGTCGAAACGTACGGATTTAACTCCACGTTTTGCGCCTCTTTCTCGGTGAATCTTTGGATCTCCTTGTTGCATTTCTCGTCGAGCTTGTCCAAGTTGTTCTGCAGGCAGAGCATCTCCTCGCCCTTCTCTGTCTTGTCGAAACAGTGCAGGGCCAGATCGGCCATACAAGCGTCCTCAATTTCGGGCATAAGGTCGACGCTGATCGCACGCTGCCGCATAACGCGTTTGATCTGCTCGAAACATTGCTCAGTGATCTGCATGCTCTTATCGTCGGCGAACGCATAGCGATACAGGCAGGGCAGCACCAAGGGCCCCACTTCCGGATTGTCGGCTTGCTTGTCGTCCCACGAGCCGTGCACCATGCACAACTTGTTCGCGTCATCGCGGCAGGATTTGTAGAGTTGCGGGTCCAGCTTGAAGTCGCGCGCGACAAAGTATTGGATTTGCATCAGAGCATCCTCACAGTCTTCGGTCATATGGTCAGCGCCAATATTGTCCATAAGGCAGGAAAGGACGCGGGCGTTACCACCTCGTACGCCTTGACATGCTGTCTGAACAACCGGATAACATGCTTCGTGCAGTACTGGATCCACGCGCCAGTCTTCGGCGATGTCTGTTTCCTTGACTAGATCTTCCAACTAAAACATGAAAGATAATATTAGAAATTGTCGATGCTGGTTTGAACGGCATAGACACTATTTATACTTACAGCACGTTGGCATTGGAAATTAATGCGTTTCTTGCCGTTCTTCAACCGAGCATGATCCATAAGGCAATGGATCGTGCGACCTCCAACTTCCAACTCCATGCAGAAGGTTTTGATCTCCTTGGAGCATTTGTCAACAATCTCTGGCGACAGTCGATAGTCCTCCAGCAAAATTCGGCGCTGGTCCGTCATCTCTGCAAGGCAATCCGGATCCAGTTTGGTTCCATTTTTCTGAACGCTCTCCAAGCACAGCAAAACTTGTGCCATTCTTATAGATTTATCCTCAGAAGTCTGCTTGCGGCAGTGACTCTTCTTGATGTCGTCTCTACAGGACTTCATCAAGCCTTTGTTGATCCTGTAGTCTTGCGCGATTAACTTCTGGCGTCGCAACAGCTGCATCTGGCATTGCCCAGTGAGCTTGTCAAGACGATGTTGCATTAAACATTTATATACTCTACCACTACCTGGAACAAACTGGCTGCAATACCTCATTTGGTCTTCGGCACATGCCATATACAGCTGCCGATCTAGCTTGATGCTGTCTGATTGAATCTCGGTCAACTTGAAGATCTCTCTGCGACACTCCTCGTTAACGGCATCGTAGTGATTCTGCAGGCATGTTATCGTCTCCGACTGGGTGAGGCCGTCATGATCAATGCGGCCACATTGTAGCTTGGCGATGTCATCTGTGCAATGGGTGATGAAGTTTCTGATCCAGCGATAGTCGTAAAACGCGACGTTCTCAACTCGCAGTACATAATTGAGGCAGTCAGCATCCTCAATCTGCTCCTTGCTGTTGACAATGCACTTCAAATAGTTGCCAGTGGTCTGGTCAACCTGGCAATTCAGTTTGCCCAAATCGGTACGACATACCGGCAACAATAGGTCACGGATATTCTCGTCCCTGAGCAGATCCTTCATGTGCGACCATACCACATGCTGGCATTCGTCGTTCAGGCGCCCCAACAACTTCGGGTCCAATGACTGAAGGCATTCGATGATTAGGATATCGTCGTTTTCATCGCTGAGGCTGCGACACACATTGCGGATTTCGGCACATTCATTCGTTTGTAATATGCTCTTCCTCTGTTGCTGTGGCTGGTTAACCGATTGTTGAGCGTTTGCACTATGAACAAGCGTAAATAATAAATAATGAACAAAACAACTTAATGCTATGATGTTCTTTTGTTGCGACTGCATGTTGGTTCCAGCATTCAGGTGTAATAACTTCAAACTGAAGTGGCTGACTCGATTTATTCGAACGTCACCAATATCTGTAGCATTTACTTTCCATCTATTGACTTTCAATGATAACCAACCGGCGTGGGATTGGAAAAAAGTAGCCGGTTAACACCAATCGTATCCAATAACCACAGTATTACACCACCATTTAGATTAAAAGCGTAATAACCACCTGAGTAATCACTATTTGACTTTCACAAGCTTCAAGGTTACGTTGTAAGTTGCAGTAAAATTTTGATGCAGCACGGAACCGGGCGAAGTAAACCGAACGAAAGACCTTGCAATTTTCAAGAAAATGTGCTATTACAATAATTTACATAATATTTAATGTACTGCATATTTACAATTAGCGATAAATGACAACAATTTTACGTAAATAAGATTAAATTATGAAATAAATATCAATTTCACAAAACACCCTATATAATATGATGACAAGCAAAGTAGGGGAATACATCCGGGCTCGTTTACACGTCTACAAAATTTTGGGATGTAAAATCTAGTACGCCTTATTATTTTGCATTTGCGAGCAATCCAATCAACGCATTATAGCAAATTGAAGTTATTTATAGAGGAAATGATTTCTGAAAGCATTTAAAAATGTAAATTATTCATTGTGGCGCATGAACACATTGTATGTCATGGCTGTTATTTATGAACACTTGCGCCCCTAGCGGCAATTTAAAAAACTTCATATATGAAATTTCCATGGGAAACGTCCGAGAAAACTGTGTGATATCATTAAAACTAAAAAACTGTCGAGGAAAATACTATCATTTTCGGATTCAGCGTGTCGAAATCCATAAAGGTAGTTATAAGAGGTGTTTAAACAATACAAGATTGTAGGAGCTTAATACTAATATTATTGCTATCCTCGCTTCATTAAAACAGCATCATTAAAAGATGCTCAGCTGGATGAAATTATTAATAACAACAGTGAGTAAGTCTCATGCGTACTGATAAATCAATTGTTAATGTGACATTTACAGTTATGAAGCTGAATTCATATGGCACACCCTAATGATATAAACACAACAGCTGCTTTCAAGAAACCAAACGACAAATATCTCAACTATATCCCCATAGTTGATAAACATGTGACATTCAACTATTTCTTTGAAAAGTTTCTTCTGCACAATCAACCTTGTGTGATTAAGAATGTTGCTGCACATTGGAAAGCATCAAAGTGCTGGCTGAATGCTGATAAAACTGATCTAAACTACCAGTATTTGTATAGGAAATATAGCAATTGCGATATAATGGCATATGACTGCAATATCAAACATTTCAATTCTCACAAAACACAAAAGATGAGCTTTCAGGATTATCTCCTTTACTGGGAGGCATATAGGGCTAGTAATTACTCAGATAAATATGCTTTATTGTATTTGAAGGATTGGCATCTGTGCAATACAATGCCAAATGAACACTTCTATAAAGTGCCCAAGTTTTTCTCATCTGATTGGCTCAATGAGTACTTGGTTGAGCAACAAAAAGATGACTACAGATTTGTCTACATGGGCCCAAAAGGTTCCTGGTATGAAGATGCATTTTAAACCATACAATTGTATTGTTAACTATAATCAAATTTACAGGACACCATTTCATGCTGATGTTTTCAAATCATACAGTTGGAGTGTGAACATTTTTGGCAAGAAAAGATGGATTATGTTGGTGCCTGGTGAAGAAAAGCATCTCATGGATAGGTTTGGAAATATGCCACATGAAATTGTTGATGTTCCAAGTGAAATCAAACACTTTGAGATCATCCAAGAGGCTGGTGATGCTATTTTTGTTCCCACTGGCTGGTACCATCAAGTTACAAATGTTGAAGATGCAATTTCCATCAATCATAACTGGATTAATGGCTGCAACGTTATGAAAATGTATTTGGACATGAAGAAGCATCTAGAAGATGTTCAGGAAGAGATTTCTGATTGTAAAGAGGATCCGGAATTTGAAGAGCAATGTCAGGTCGTTTTGAATGCGTCATATGGCATGAATTATCATGAATTTCTGCAATTCGTCGAGTATATTGCGCGGAAACGAATGCAAGTAAAGCAACCAATAAGCAGTCTGCACAAATTTGATTTGTTGCAGATAAAAGCTGTGCTTGAAACTATTCTACCTTGTGGACATTTTGGCAAATTGAATTTGGAGGATAATACCCGGCAATTATATGATGATATAAATGGTTATCTTTATTAATTACAATATTATCTAGTTACAATTTTGATTCTTCAGTCTTAATAACGCTTTCTGATTGAAGCTTTCGTATTTCGTCACTATGGTATCCCAAATTCATAAGGATCTCAACAGTATTCTCTCCGAGTTGGGCACATTTTTCCATGGTTGCTGACTTTCCTGGCGTTCTGGAAAGTTTAGGAGCAGGCTTGGGGATTGGAACATCTTTGACAATAAAACTATCCCGCTGCGTGTTGTGCGCATGATTGGCAACTTCAGCAAATGATAAGACAGGAGTGACACAGGCATCTCTGCTGTCGAAGACAGCGCTCCATTCGTCCCTGGTTTTCTCAAGGAATTTCTTTTCAAAAATCTTCTTGCCTTTCTTAAACTCCATGTAGGGAACCTCCTCGAGCGTCAGTCCGAGACCATCGAGTAATTCCTGATAGAATTGCGGTTCAATCGCTCCAACAGCAACGAACTTGCCATCCTTTGTTTCGTACACCTCATAGAAATGGGCGCCTGTGTCCAGTAGGTTTTCGCCGCGTGCGTTCGCAAACAGAAGGCTGTTTTGCCCTCTTGCCAGCCAGCTGGCCACGTAGGCCGTTCCCTCCGTCATATTGCTATCAATCACTTGACCCCTGCCGCTTATTGATCTCTCATAGAGTGCCATCACGATGCCGAGGGCGCAGACAAGGCCGCCTCCGGCAAAATCAGCGGCATAGTTCATCGGGAACATCGGCTTCTGGCCGCGCCGTCCCAGCAGTGATAGCAGGCCACTCATTGCTGTATAATTAATATCGTGACCTGCTCGATTTGCATACAAGCCATTGCTTCCATAGCCCGTCAGGCGGGAATAAATTAAGCGCGGATTGTCGCTGCATAAAACGTCCGGGCCAAGGCCCAGCTTCTCCAGCACGCCCGGCCTGAACGGATCTATAAGTACGTCCGATTGCTGGCTGATCTGCTTGATAATCGTTACTGCAGCAGGCTTCTTCAAATCCAATGCAATCGACTTCTTACCATGCCCGACGAAATCGAAATCCATCTCCATTGATTTCAACTAGAGTCGGCTACATTTAGTAGAGGAAGCGACATACATCATTTGCTACTTACGCGATCGATTCGTGTAACTGTTGCTCCGAAATCGGCAAGAATCATTCCACAAAAAGGAGCTGGCGCGAGGCCAGCAAACTCCAAGACTTTTACGCCCTTTAACGCCATATTTTCGCACTAATAAAGTCTATTCTCGCCCTTGTACTATCATTATGTTGTTGAATTCGCCTGGCATCATGAAATAACCATCACAACCTTTGGAACTCGTCGAATAATACTTAAGTAAAGTAGCTGAGTATACATATGGTCAATGGGTTGCCTATAGTTTAGTCCACAAATTTATTTTATTCTAAAGTTTTAATGTATATTTGTGTTATTTGAACGTTTGAGATTGTATATTAATTTCATTAATGTTCTCCAGCAGTTGCTAAAATGATGTGATTAGTTAGAGTTCTGAGGAAATTATGAGCAAATTTTCACAATGTTATTGAGACTGTGGTGATTTCTTGAATTGTTTTTATTTAATGCTTAAATTTAACATGTAGTAATAATATTGTTTCTTAGTTGTTATGTTATTTGTTTGAACACTGCTCGTATTGAAAGTGAATGATTTTTCTTTTTTTCTTGCACAAAAATACGAAAACATCGTCATCGTATCTCGTATACTTACATCGCTTAAATTCACTATAAAATTATTATTAATAACATTGTGCGCTTTTGCTTTCATCTTCATTTACTTGTGCGGCACTTGCTCAAATGCCATTGACTTACATTATTTATACTGTTGCAAATGGAAGAACTATCTCGATAATTTGTAACGTAAAACGAAAAAGATAAGAATCGAACGAACATCGGCAGGGATATTTTTGTCTATTATCAATTTATTTATTTCATCATCATTCATAATAATAATAAATACACAATATTAATATTTATAATTAATAACAAGTTTTTGTTCATTTTTTTCTTGGTTTTATGTTTTTCTCTTGGCAAATTTGTTTTATTAATTTATTTCATCCAATTTATAGATTCGCATCTCTTCCCATTGTTTATGGTTGCATTTGTTTGCTTTGGGTTTGCTTTTATTTGTTCTTCAACTTTAAATTAGCGTTACGACTTTATTGTTGAGAATTTTGAATTGTGTTCATTGTGTATGCTGTGAGGTATGGGAATTTGAGTTTTGTCATGCGTCTGAATGTATTAATGTGGATGAGAATGCATTTTTCAGTTTGAAACAATGATCCTTAATGCGTGTATGCAATGCATCCAATATGGCGGGGGATGATGCCAATGACGTGGCTAATATGGACAAGTACGATGCTCATTTTTACCGTTTTCCGCCATTCGTTTAGTCACTTTTTGGTTTCATTTGAATGAGGTTGTATGTTTTATACACGAACACGAAAACGCTTCCTCGCTTACAATATCTAAGGCATTTTCGTTAATTCAATAGAAATCAAAAATCGCTCACTTCTTGCGATGACGCGCTCCTCGTTCTTTCTTCGGTTCTGTCCTCTTGTGCATTGCAATTCAAATCCGCCATCTTATCGTATATCATATCGCTCGAGATACAAGTATAATTATTAAGTAATTACTTAGATTTGTTATTACAATTAGAGTTACAAAAACGAATCGTCTTTATCTAAAAATATATATTATTCATATATATATTTTTTTGTATTGCGTATTAAGGCTTGGCCGTACGTTGCCCTTTGTTTGTTTGTTTCTTGTTTTGTGTTGTGTCCTTGCACCTCCTCGTGTCGTCAGCCATTTTGACCAACCGCCGAACGATGGCGGGTGTCATACACAAATGTTGGGGGCGACGAAAGGATTTCGTGTCAGGTTGGACGTGCATCGTACTTGTCAACATTTCCCTGCCATACGCCATTTTCGCTAACGGCTTCAAACGGTTTCAATGAGCGTTGTTTGAACGTTTCTCGTCCAGTTCTACTCGTCCAGTGCTTGCTCAATTGGAACCGAATACCAATTGATCAAGTAACGAGTGAAAAGCGAGCAAGCACTGATGACATGAAACTGACGCGAGAAAGGTTTCTTGTTTGTCTGGCGTGTTTTATGTTTGGTAGTTTTCCTGTTTTCAATCAATTAGTTTAATTTCTTTAATAATTTATTTTACTTTTGCGGAGATCTCTCTAAAACGAACACAGCTAGTAACACTTTGACCACTAGCGAAACACTCGTGCGCTTGCGGACGAAACTACAGTTGAATCGTATAAGTTTTTCTTATCATTTTTTTTAATTACTTTGGCTGCCTCACAATTTCCTCGTACATCACTCGTGAGAAAACGTGCCATATACTCGTACAATGGTTATACAATAGTTGCTCAATCATTTTCTACAAGACTCTTTCCGATTTCGGATGCTGTTGTTGTTGTTTTTGCTTTTGCAATTGATGGTGCATGGTCAATTTTGATTTTCGCACTAAAAACATACGCACACAAACGCTTCCCTTCCTTCGTTTCTGTCTTTGACTTTGTTGCTTCTTCGCCCAATGCCCTTTTCGGGCTGGGCAATTGATTATTCATACATAGATACAATGTGGACTCGACGAACGTTTCCCTGACGTGATTATTCGTGATTTCCCGTCCTCTAACGTTTTTATTTGGCATTTTTCACGTGAAAATCAACGAATTTCGAAATGCAACTATAGGCAACTCTAAACGCAAGCAAACAAAATAGGCACATGTCAACGAAAACAAATGACGTAAAGTGATCCTGCGCGCAGGAAATCAGTAGCGACTTGCATTCGATTTCATATTCATATTTATTTCGTTTTCGTCATCATACTTTATTTCATTTTTCATTGCAGTAATTACGATTTATAATTAGTTTGTATATAACCTAAAGAATTGTGGAACGGAAACGCAGATGAAACGTAAGAACAAAATGGCAGCGTTCGCGCCAAATATACACAGTATATTTGCGTGCGCTCTTCGTTTTCTTCCATTTGTTGTTTGGTTTGTTTTTGGCTTTATTGGTTTGTTTCTTCTTCCTAGTTTGGTTTGTTTTGCTGTGTAGGTGTGTTTGTTTTGTATGTTTCCGTTGTCCTGTGTGTCCTGTGTGTCGTGGGTTGCAGTCCTCCGAATTTTAGTGTACTTCATAGTTTAGGTTTCTGAGTAAGCCCTTAAGTACATATCATTAAATACACATTTTTACCCTGATTATAAATTATTAATTAGACAATACAAAATCGTTTTTTATACCGTTCGCTTGGCTTGTCAGCTTTTCTAATAATTTCCATGTGTTTTGGGTTGCATCACACTCGCAAATACAATTCGCAAGCGTGCATCCTCTATCTTGTGTTGTGTTTCAGTGTCAAAATGTGTGTATGTTGTGTGTAATTATTTGTATATATTCAATAATATTAATTTATAATCTTATCATCATTTATTCAATCATATTATTCTTTATTATACTTTTCATATTTTCATAGCGACATATTTATTTGTATATTTTTTTTTCATTTACTTGGCACTAGAACTAACTAACGTTTTTTCATCTTCATTATTATAATAATAATAACATTACAACAATTCCTACAAAACTTCATTTTTTTTGTTTATTTTTAGGTATATCAATTGTATTTTTATAGTTCCCATCTTGCATCTCGTCGTCAGTGTATGCAACCTGCCTCACGTATTATCCTGTTATTCCGTTTTCCTTCCTTCTTTCATTTTTCAAATGAATTAATTATAACTTGTGGTTGCTCTTAGTTGCTTGTTCGGCACCAACTCTTTGTTTTGCTGGCGGTTTCACAGAGTCCACTAAAAATTTCTGAACTCTCCTGAAAGTCAATCAATTCATTCTGCAGTCATTCTGCAATCAGAGAGCTACTAGCTGCGCAGTGATCGTCGTGACGAATTCATTGATATCTTTTAATTAAGAACAAGCGCAATTTGTTTGGCAATTTGTTTCCGTTTGAATGTGTTTGTCTGTTTTGGAATGCATTATGTTCGTGTGTGTGTGTGTGTGTTTGTGTGTGCGTGTACATATTGGAAACACAAGCAATTACTGAATTTGGACGTTTTTGTTGCTCATTTTGTTATCAACTTGTGTTGTCGCTAAATTTGCATCTGTTTCCCGTGCAGAACGAACCAAAAATTTAGTTGTATTTGCAGCAGTAGGCATCAATCAATGAATACAAATACAGACTAGACGGAAAGCTCAAAGCTCAAACAATTGTTTATATATATATATAATATATATATATGTATAGAGATATATAGATATAGAATATAAATATAAATTAATTAATTGTTCGTTTGCATTTGAATCGTTACATTATTACAAGGTACGTTTAATATTTAATAAAAATATTTATATTTTACTTGTTGATACACGATGATAATCGCTCAAAATGGATTCATTTTTGTTTGGTTGTTGTTTTTTCTTTTTCGGGGAGTTTCTATTTCCTCGCGCTTCGATTTTGCATAGCATTTTTTGCTGCTTTTTGCTGGTTTGGTTAATTAGCAATCAATAAACATTTCGGCAGTGTATTCGAATGTCGTGTACGATCGCAATGAAGGAGTGAATCGAACCAAATTATCATCGTTAATCAATGCGTACAAGTACAGAGTGAACGGGAAAGAAAGGCAACCGAAAATTTGTTTATACTGGGTGGACTTTTTAACGTCATACATAGAGTAGTACAATTGTTTAAAAATATGATCGTAGGCAATCCAACATATCCTTCGAAACATGTATGTACGTTGTATTGCCTATCAGTCATGTTGTTGCATAATTGTTTCAATGCGATTCAGCATTTTCTTTTGTTGTAATTTACACGTGGGAAATCCCATGTAGGATTTTGAAAATTCCACCCGGTATGTGTGTATATATTGCTTCGTGGACAATATTCCTTCTCGCTTGTTTTTCGTCAACTTGTTCATATTTATTTAAAATTAATTAACATTGTGCGTTTGTTTTATTTTATTTAATTACTGCCTACGAGTACGTTGTTTTCGCTTGTTTGGTTTGCGTTTGGGGCCCTTTTTTGCTGGCTAGAAACGAAAGCAAAATGCGGTTCGAAAAATTCGAAGAATCAAAAATGGTGCCATTCCAAATTCAGTTATTACTCCCTGGTTTTTTGAAGTTTTACAACTCATTGTTGTACATAGTTTTGCTTCCCTTCAAATTTCATTTTATACATCTTGTTCGGGATCGTCAACTAATTAATCAATCTACGTAGGATCGTTAAACAATAGGCAATCGTTACAATTGTACGGTCTGATAATCGAAAACTAGTCACTTGATATGAAACAAGTTGTGCACAGATTGTTACTTATTAGTTGCTTTAAATTTATTTGTGTCATCTAAAATCGAATCGAATGGAATCTTATCGTTTGGTTGGAGAGTCCTAGTGCGTTCATTCGTGTGTGTGTGTGGGTTTCTTCTTCATTAATGTCCATTTCACCATTGTTTTAATTACATACTTAATTAGTTACATATTCAATTTTTTTTATAATATCACTAAGCACTCATGAAATTTATACTGATGGCAGTCGGGAAATATATATTTAATATATATTTATATATATATATATCTCATATTTATTAGTTTTTTGTTACAATTTGTGTTTCTTCATATGAACTATGAGTTCGCCTTATTTCTTTGTCACATAATTCCAGTTGCACAGCGACAAAGTTCAATGCATTTTCGAATTGTCAACGGAAAATCAAATCAATCAATTCGTGGTTTTTCGTGGATGTTGTCGCCTTATCAATCCTATCATCATTATCAACATGATCATCATCATCATCGTGTGGAAGTCAACGAATGTGCATCAACGGCTGCTTTAGTCCTTAGCGTATTTAGTTAAACTTTTTTCTCATTTATAAATACTTATTCATAAATAACAATTTGTACGAACGGTGTATGTGTATGTATGTGTTTGTGTGATGTGTGTGTGTGTGTGTTTTTTGAGTGGACAATTTTGTCAATCGTGTCTTCATCCTTCAGGGCTTACGTCGAGCCGTTAATGGAAAAATGAAGAAACGTTTGCTGATGGCTTTTTTCGTTTTGGTGTTTCTGTCTTGTTGAGGGAAATGATATTGAGAGGCTCTAACAATTGCACATTATTTGTTCATTAGTTTTCCGAGTTGAGGATTGGGTATGAATCGAATGACGTCTTGCAGGTACGACCATTCAGTTCGCTTCGCTATCAAAAAATAAATCAAGTCATAAATCACTTAAATATCTCTCATCATCAACATCAACAATTTATATTCTTTGGCTAATTCGCTTGGCAACTAGTCTTCTTTGCAATTTGTTGCTGCTATCGTCAAATCGTCAATTCCTTGCTAGTCTCAATCAATCGGTTAATGAATTTACGTGGTACGTTTACAACTAATTCGTTAGCTCATAAATTACGTTTTTTTCTTCTTCTTTGAGGATGGGTAGCTGCATTTGTTGTTGTTATTGTTGTTGTTCGTCGTTTGGGCAGCCCTTTTCTATCGCGTTCATTACGATGGCATCGAATTGTTTGTGTGTGTCTGTTTTCGTCCTCAGTTGCAATCATTGCAAATATTGTTAACGGTATTCAACTGACTCGTCGCTCGCATTTGCATCATTTGCAGACCTAGACAACTTTTCTATGTGCACTTGAAGATACTTTTATGTAGTTTTTTTTTGGTATTTCTCTTATACGTTACGTGTTTATTATTCTTTAAGTAATATTTTTGGTTTTTTCCCGTTTTTGTTTTGTAAGTGTACGTACTCTTTTCGCATCACTCTCCTCCCTCTCTCACCCTCGCTTTTAGTTATTAGTATTTAGTGTTTTTCAATGGTAATATTTTTTTTTTGGGTTTGCTTTTTTCTTCGGTTTCATTTCATCTAAAAAGAGTCCGAGCGTGTCGATTATGATCGATCAGTAACCAGTGGCCAGGCGCTTCCACATTTAGTAACAACATCTTAAGCTATTATTATTAACTCTAACAGGCATTTTATATGTTTTGTCTTCTCGTGTGTTTCTTTTTGGCTGTTGAGTGTCTTCCTCGTTTTGGTGTATGTGTATGTGTGTGTGTGTGTGTCGCTCAATCATTCTCTAATTGTAAGTATTCACACGCTCTGATCAAACGCACACGCTTTCAAAATCTCATTATCAATTTGTATTTACGTGAAACGAACAACAAAATGGTACGCAGTCAACGCAAAGAATTGAGAAGACGTTCTCAAACTGGCACTCGCTACTTCATCTTCTTCATCTTTCATCTACAGATCGTATTGCACCTTTCTTCAGTTATCTGTTATTTACATGCATTTCCGGTTTCGGATTGTATCAATGTCTCTCTGTGTATTTGTGTGTGTGTGTGTGTGTGTACTGTTGGCGGAGTTGTTATCGCGCAGGATAACAAAGAGGCTATGGTTTGTAGTTGAAAAAAGTCCATCCGCGTCCTCCTGGGATGTGGTTCTGCTCCTGGGATATCCTGATGATTGGTGTCCTTTCTTCTAAGGCCATGTGAGATTCCTGAATGCAAGTCGTGTTCTTGTTGTTGCTGTCCCCCAATTGTTGCATCCATCGGACGTGGTTGTTGTCGCCAATGCACACTTCATCGACCAGCAGCACTCCTCCTCATCCTTCTGCTTTCTTCGTCCAGATCGAATCGTCGTCTGGATCGCATCGATACGATCGATAATCGACAATGGATCTATAGATTTGTTGAATTCGAGTGTGTGTCTGTGTGTTTGTGTGGGTGTGTATGGCTTGGCTTGGTAGGATGGTGGTGTAGTGTTGATGGCACGCTTCCGGTCTCCCCATGTCTGCTCGCAGTGTCTTCGGGTGGTGGTTGGTTTGGTTCGGTGGCGTTTGGGTGGTTGGTGGTGAAGAAGTGAGTGGTGCATTGGTGTCGCTCGAACGGAACACATATCTCTCGCCTAACTCTCCTAATTCTATGACCACGGTTTCCTCCACTTGGTCTTTATCCGCGTCAGTAACAGCGATGTCCGCACACTGGTCGCGCACAGCATAACCAACAAGTATCGTAGTATTACGTTATAAACAGTATGTGTAATCGAAGTTAGAGAAATTATTTGTTGTGGTAGTATTTGAATTAGAATAATCCATGCGGTCCACAAAGATAGCACTTTGTTTAGAGTCCTGCCTGCCGACGATGACGACGACGACGACGACGGTGACGACGGTGACGACGACGATGACGACGAGGGCGACGATGAGGACGCCGACGACGACGACGACGACGACGCCGCCGCCGCCGCTGCACAGCTCGAGGTGCCGTTGCTGAGGCCTGCCGAACAATTGACCGGCACGGCGGTGATGTTGGCGGGGCCGTTCGGGCAGTGGACGCACAACGTCGAGGTGCTGGCGGCGGCGGCGGGCCCTCCGCCGTCGCCGCCTCCTCCATCGTAGAGACCTCCTCCTCCTCCTCCACCTCCTCGGTCCGGCGTACCGTAATGTGAATAATTGTAACAACAGTCTTCGTCTCCCACCGAGGACTTGAGCCTCTGTTCGCCCGTCTCCGGGATGTTCGGATCTGAAACAACCATAATCAGTCACATGGTCCTCCAAGGGTCTCTTAGGTCTTCTAAGTGCTAGAGCATCTAGCGGCAGCTGTTGGCAGAAATTGAGACTAGGTAGGGACACTGGGGATTCCCCCCTTCAAGACGTTGTCTTAGCTAATGAGGTGCCTATAGAGTAGGAAGACTACAGGTAGACAAGTTGTGGATTCCCCACCTTGAAGACCTACTCTGAGCTAAGAAGGTGCCTATAGAGTAGATAGACTAAGCAGGGAAACGGGGGATTATCCATCTTCAAGATGGTTACTAGGGCTTGAGGATTCATGGGGTTAAAGATAGAACTCATCAGTTTGACACTCATTCCGAAAGACTCCTGACCACTTCAATTGTCCAACCACAGCACAAATTGAATCTTGTCTTTGAAAGTTTACCCGGTATCATTTTGGGTCACATCTAAAAGATTCGGTAGAAAAGCAGCAACTGGGACAACTTCTCCTGCTAGAATAGGGAGCACGTGTAAACGTTGGGTTGTAGGAGGATAATAAGGACGAGTATCCCGTTCATAACCCCAAATTGACGTCGATTTTGTAAATGCCCAGCGATACAAGTGAAAAGCCCCGCCGCACATTGGTTGAAGGGGCTGTGGGCGAATGGGGAGCACTGTGGCAGTAGGGTCACGTCTGTCACTTTGGGCACTGCCACAGCCACCGTCTTGCGTCCTGCGGGGCTCTAATCGCTTCAAGAGCAATCAATAATTCAGCGCGGCCTTCCACGAGATGAGCCAACAGCCAACAGCCCTCAGTGTGCCCTCGGTGTTATTGCTGCCTCCGCCGCCGCCTCCTCCTCCTTTTCCTCTGCTGGGGCTGTTCTGGCGTTGCCCCTTCGATTCTATAGCGGTTAGCGATTGCATCCGCCCCGCGAGTGCTTTCGGGAACGCGAATGAGACAAGATTGATTTCGATGATATCAATCATTGTGTACGTTCGAATGGTGTGTTCACTTGCCAAATTGGTCCAACGGCTCTCTGGCCGTTGCCCCAATTCGTCCCAGACCACCCCCCGGCAATGTCGATGATTAAATATTAAATGTTGCCCGAATGCTCAGCCGACGAAGAACAAGTTCGGTGGTGTCAATATTTGCACTGGTCCCAGCACCCCCAGCTCTGAAGGGAAGACAGCAGGGTCTTTACTCTAATTGACAGCTCACTTCACTTTTGCCCAATTAATAGCCGCCGTGCTATTACAGCAGCAGGATGGTCTTAAATAATCCGGGGACACTTGAGAAATAGTGTCGGGCATAATGGGGGATGTCATCGCATGCCCGTTTTGTTATGTGGGCATTCACATGCTCATCACGTGCAAGTGGTGACGAGGAAGGAAGAATCTCTGTCGGATGTGCCGGGATGAGAATGGAGTGTGCTGGATGCACGCCAAACCACTGTAGATGCCATGGATATTCATAGTGGGCACGTGGTGGTTGTGGCTGGAAAATGCAGCCCATAAAGTTCATTCAATCGAGAGAGGAACCATCACTGCTTTTTGTCCGCAATAAATAATCGGATATCAATAGAAATTCCTGGTTTGTTCAGTTGGAAGATATGTCAGTTGATTCTATAGCTAAAAAGGACCATGTCTCTGAATGCAATTGATGGTTTGTTGGTATTTAGTCACACCTAGAACAGTTTTTGTAGTCTAAACTGATAGGGGATACTGTCTAGGTGTAGATACTAGAGGGAGGTATCTAGAAGGTATCTCTTAAGGTCACACTCTCTTTCCTCTTCAGGTCCCAAAATCAGGGCTCAGGATGCTTACAAACAGACCAGGAGTTTGGAAACATGCGGAGTGCTCAGATTCCAAATAGAACCACACCTTGACCAGATACTTTGAAGAGGTTCTGGAACCATGCCTTACTAGCTTTAGAGTCTCCCAAAGTGAGTTCATACATAGAGTATTCACTCTGTGAACTCTGAATCACATAGGGCTACACCTCAACCTTAAGGATACCGGAGGACACCTTAGAAGGGTTCCAAAAACATGCCTTACTATCTGAATCATCTCTTAGAAGGAACTATCCCAAGGAATTTGCTCTCTGATCATACAGGATCTGCCCCCTCGTGACATTAGGATGTCCACTATCTTATGCCCCTTTTTGGGCCAACATTGATTTGATACATTTTCGGTAATTGCTCGTTGGGATTCATCAGTGGGCAAGGAAACTAAATTATCTATTCATCGTCATTATACCAACATGCTAATTTCGGTTAGCCAGCCCCTTTAAGACCTGGATAAGGCGGCTGTAAGGCGGATCGAATTGAAGAGTCCCGATCCCAGTCAGAAAGATGATGTCGGTGAGCAAATTGAATTTCGAAATCGGAGACGCTGATTGCATTAGAGTTGTGAAACGTCGGTCAATTGGTACGAAATCGAGGATTCGTCGGAGGCGGCGTGCATGGGTGGTGGTGGTGGTGGTAGCAGCGTGGTTCGCATGTGTCTTGGAGCGGTGGTGGTGGTGGCAGCGTCGGCGCCACTACGTGCCATGTGGTCGAGGCCATAACTCTTGTTTATTGGCGGCGGCGATCGCCGAGAAATCACTGCCAGCGTGCAGTGGTCCTCGTTACCAACCACCTCTACTCGCCCACTGCAAGCTTGAATGTACTTGGTGACTCGTGTGGCCCTACCCATGGACAGCACATTTACGGGACAGTTACGGAGCTATGTGTTTGCTCCTGGGAACATATTGCTTCGCGGGCCGAAGAACTAAAGAGTGTCTTCGGATTAGGTGTGGAATTGATTGACTTCCCAGAATAGACCGTATGGGTCCACGGCTACCGGCTGGGTGCTGCGGGTGTGGAGAAGGAAAAGGGGCGGTGACGGGGGGGCAGAAAACAAAGCGAGTAGTAATTAATTGGTGATATTACCGAGACAGAGGAACGTCGGCTCGCCGGCATATTGCGTGGGATGAGCAGGCGCACGGTCCCCTGGAAGCATGTAGGGACACTTTTGCTCCACGCTCTGGCAGACGCTGGGACAGGGCCTCACTCTCAGCCCAGTGCGATTGTGATAATGAGGCACCATTGAGCTGCACACCCACTTACGGTATGCTTCCTGTAAACAAAAGAAAATTGGGTGGTTAGTTGGCTCCGTTTTCCGGCTTCTAAAGGCGATGTTCCTGGAATCACTCCGAAAGGTTAGGAACCTTAAGGATTTCTTAGGAAATGTGGTGTCTGTAGTCACTACGTAAAATCTTCTGCATGGGCCCGGGTAGCTCAGTCGGTAGAGCATTGGACTTTTAATCCAAGGGTCCAGGGTTCAAGTCCCTGCTCGGGCGAGGCCCCCTTTTTTAATAGGTCCAATTCCCCCGTAGTCAATAAGCTATGCAACAATCCCATCTTATGTTTCAACATCTCACTACTGATGAAAGAAAGGGGTCAAACGAAATTTTTCTTTCCACCACTTCCGACTCGTGTTTGGTTTGAGGCGACAACACCATTTAAAAAAGCCCCTTTCATCCCCAATTACAGCATTTCTACACTGTTTATGCTTGCGCCCATCTTACAACCCAGAGGCGATGGTTGTCCTCCTCCCCAACGACTGTCACGTTTGCCTCGCCTTACGCGCTCTGATAAAAGAACATCGCCCTCTTTTGCAGTCTGCTTTTCGCGCATCTCTTGACGTTTCTTCTCGCTGTAGAACCGCAAATTAGGCTAATCGTCGACGATTATTCACGCACACTTCCATGTTAAACGGTTAGCAAGTGAAAGAGGAACAGAAAAAAGAGGAGCCCGCCTTCTTTTCAAACATTTATGACTTGTGACGCTGATGCCTTCAAGCAACCCGAGCTTCTTCTGGAAGCTTTCTTACAATATGCACCTAATGTGCTTGTTATTCATTCATTAATCGTCCAGTCTTTATTATTCAGCCCCACAAAGAAATGTTGATAGGGCATAATGCAAAGGCTTTTACTGCTCTAGCTTCTTGTAAATAATATGCGGGGTTTTGTAATGTTTGTAATCTAGGTATGCCTAAACTATCCATCCGATTGTTATGAAATTTTGGGATATTAAAGTATGCACCCCAGAGATGGTTTCTGTGTGGTTGCTACCCAATTGCTGCTTCCGTTGCTGCCCCCCTTTAAAGCCCCTTCCAAACTTGGAACTACTGAAGATATCTTCAAGAACTTGCATGTGATTTCGAGGGTGATTGTATTTGGTATGTTTATAAGCCTCGTTAGAGGCTTCCAAAAATTGCCGTAGCGGCTGGTATTTCACAGCCTTACAGCGGGGTACTGGGTAAACCTAACCTATCCTAACCTAACGAAAAATTTGGGCTGACTGCATAGTCTTCCTGACGCTCAAGACAACTTTAAAGGGTGCAACGGTGAGAGACCTCTGGTGGTTCCATTGAAGAGGGAAGGGATCTTGCTGTAGACTTCTAAAGGCTACATACATCAAGCCCGGGTAGCTCAGTCGGTAGAGCATTGGACTTTTAATCCAAGGGTCCAGGGTTCAAGTCCCTGCTCGGGCGGATACCTTTTTCACACATTTTTAATTGGCTTGGTTCTTGAGGATAACCAGAAGGTGATGACCTTTACACTAGGATATCCGTACATGGGTTGTTGTATCGCAATCTTGATTCGACCCAACTGTCAATCGACCCTACCCCCTTGGCCCCAACCCTCGCCCCATTCGGATCCTGACATCGATACGTGTTGCGATCGTCAATCACCGGATGCTGTCGCAAAGTGCACACATCCTTCTCATTTCTTGTGCCCTTCGTACTTTTTCTGTTTCCCTTTTGCTCCGGTTGTTTTTCCTTTCCTGCCAAAGCAACATATCAATTCCCCGGCCGACACCGTCTATACACACATTGTGCAGACACTTCCCATGCTTTCCCACTGACGAGTAATGTCAGTCAGTTTGTTCGGCTGCTCTTCGGCTTCGTGCCCCCTCATGTCCCAACTGGATGCAGACCGGATAAATCTCTTGAGTGTATAAACATTCCGGGAGTGGATGTCATTGCGAATGCAAAGCCCTTCCCGGATGCACACACAATGTAACACGTATTTTGTTGTTGCACTTCATGTGCATTGATGGATGCATTTGATGGTACCCACATTCTAGATTTTGATATCTAAAGGCTACAAACTGATTTTCTAATGGTACCCGAATGATACCAGCATTGGGGATGTATTGAAACTGAGCATTTTCAATACTTTTGCTGACAAAGCCCATGATTTCGGGATGCAAAGCTCCCAAGATTAGTATGCACAATGCTGTGGGTAATTCCTGTCGACATTATGCGCTTATCAGCAGCATGTAAATGTTAATAAAGCCGATATCGGTGTGCGGCGGTCGTAATCAACGCGTTGCAATTAGTCCCGGCATTAATTTGTTTTTGGGGGGGTGCGCATAAAATTGATCGGGCAAAAAGCAGACACGCATCGTGCATCCGACCGGAAATGCAAGCAGTCGTAAACAAGTTAACGTCATTACGAATGGCACATATTACGATTGAACGCCAGCCAGTTTGTTCGCGCAGTGATAAGCGCGAAAAGTTTTCGCGTCGTCAACTTGTGCGAAACTTGTGCGAGTGCGCCAAAATTGAGTGCGATACAAGCTTCTTCGCGTCTTCATCTCGTGTCGCTAATTTGAGGCGGCCAATGAACAACGTTCGCCCATTGCGCAAATGTTTGAATAGCGCACGATAAGAAAATATTGACAGCGGAACTCTCCAAGTCTTTCCAGGGACGCTCCCAACTTGCTTTGCATAAATGAACTGAAATCAAGGATGAAACAATGAGGAAAAATATCGGTGGAAATTCGAGGAAAAGTTTTATGGGGTTCGTCCCAATTTCACTTTCAATGCGCAGAATTTTGTTGCAAAAAAAACAAATACAAGTTAGAAAATCAAAATTCAAAACTATTGTTTGTAAATCATAACTAAATTTATCAAGTGTAATTAAATTATTTGAACGGATTTCTCATCCAGGCTCGAATACTCCTGGAAGTCCTGGAGGCTAGACCTGAGGTGAATAAGGACTTCAGCTTTCAGCTATTAGTGGGAATGAGGTCAAACTCATTGTGGAATTGCAGAATTGTGATATTCCCTAGAATGTGGGTGGATATGGTTGAACGAATATGAGAGATTATCACCATGGGAGCAACAAATTTTTGCACATGCATTTCCCAGCAAATATAACAAATACACCAACTCGTATTTGTATTTTGTATCAAAGTGACGCTCTGAGAATTGCCATTCGAAGCTTGGGACAGATGAATAACTGTTTTTCAAAATGCCAAATGCCATTTTTCACAGTCATAATAAAAATGAATGTGAAGGTAAATCAATTTCATAAAAGAAAGTACAAATATTAAATGGAATGAAAATATGAAATGAATGTAATTAAATTAAAATTTCACATACTTCTGGTAAATATATTTTTAGTATTGGTAACTTGAAATTGCAATAATGCAAAATTGAAATGAATGAAATTTATTAATTTCCTGGTTTTCAAATCAATTCCGAAATTGAAATGCATCAACTACATTATTTAATTTCAAACTGCAAAATATTAAATTTGCAATTTATATATGAAGAAATATCGAAGAGACAAAAAATATGTGTTGATGGTATTTTACTAAAAGTCCCTCAGTAAAAGACCGAAATAAACTAAACGATTTGATGTGAAAGTGAAAATAATTGAAATACTAAAATGCGAAACGTATTAATTTGGCACGAGCATAGAATTCGCACTCGGGGTCTTTTGGTCTTTTGGTGCGGGGGTGGATTTCCCGTCAGGGGAGCAACTAACAAACCAGGGAGTAGCACCCTGGAGGGCGGCAGGGCATCGATGCTGCCGCCCTTCTGAAGAGAGGTAATGCGCTTTTCCGACTCGGCTTTCCTATTTGCCAACGTTTTATTGAACGTAAATGGGCATTTATTTCACTTGCCGCCTCCACCTCCGCCTGTAATGGAACCCGGCCGCATCCCGAGCATGTTGTATACCATAACAGAACCGGAAGTTGAATCAAAGGCGGCCATCGCGAAGATGTATGGGGCGCAAAGTGAGCGGGGGCGGCAAGTTAAGATATGGTATGAATGAAGACGAGAGTTGAATGCTTGAACGAGGTGTGCACACAAAAGATGGCAATTTTTCATTGTGGGCGCGCTTTTTGTAATTAATAATGTTTACGCATCAGTTAATTAAATCTTCCCAGCGGCGACGAATTTGATGGTGAAAATTGCATTTGGTTTTTCGAGCAATATTTGTAATTAAATCAACTGAAATAGCAACAATGAGGGTAGTTTTTAATGTAATTGAAATTGAAATTTCCAATCAATCCAACTTTTGGTAGCACATTTCATATAGAAATTCTCTTGTCCTATTACTTGTCCATTTACTATGACCAACTCTTTCATCAAAAAGAAGACATGGCGCAAAAAAAGTCTTGTGGGCACTCGAGTATTTGTTGCACGTTTACGTCGAGGAAAAATAAATTAATTTAATTAAATCGCACGCCCGGACTCGACGAATACCCATCCGCTTAGTTTGAAAAGCCTGTTCCCTTGGTATAATCTTATTTCCCTGATTTATATATTTCCACGCGTCCGACTGACATCTTCAGCAAGGGCGATCCTGCTGGTACACCTGGAGGATGCCTTTCGAGCAGGAAAGCCGCTTAGAATTAAACACTCAATTGCATTCCAACCGGATTTCGACGATCCCGAAACTGCACTACGACCAACAATTTCCATCTGCAAGAAAAACTTTATCTGAAGACCGTTTGCATGCAACGGCACAGCGCATAAATATTTATGATTATTTATGAAATTCCCTATAAAATATGCACCAAATACGAACGAATATAAATACAGATGCAGATACGTTAAATGAAAATTTCCCGAGGGAAATCTTAGTCGTAGCAGCACGCCAACAAATGGCCGAATTAACGAGTGTTCTAATTAAAAATTTGCTCAACAACTAGAAAATAAACGTGCACTACGCTTGCGCCATCTGCCGCCCTCTTCCTGCCTGTTCCCTGATTCCTCTTGGAGCATGTATGCGCTCTTCGAGTAAGCCTCGAAACGCGGAATAATGTCAAGAGCTGTGCGCCTTCAAGTGCGCACCACCAACTCACTTAGGGCACAACGACGATGCTGACAGAATGAAGAAGGTCCTTACAGTTACAAGGTGCATACGAGTATCTTCCTTCGAGGATGAGGCCGAGAAAACGCCAGCGTCAAGCGTCAGGATTATTTAATATCTAATGATGCGAATTCGGGCAGATGGCACGCATCATTGATGAACCCTGCTGGTTAATGAGGACCAATTGGGACTTTTGAGAGAATGAGGAATTGTCATAAAAATTGACTGCTTCTGATTAGTCCTTAACGAGTTGAAAAGTTGAGAAGAATATGAGAAACAAAAATGAAAGTTTATGCAGAGCAATTTGGAGCAAAGATTAAAGTTCCAGGATGAATGATCTTAAGATCCCATCCCAAATACTTGGTATTATGTTTTTGCTGAAATTGTTCTTAAATTATTCTTAAAATCATAATAGCAAACATGAAAATTCTAGATGGGTCCAAGAAAGCAGCAACAAAAAATTTGCAGGCAACAACGAGTTTGGAGGACGAGAGCGCACATCTTAATATACTCGTGATGGATGCAGGGATCCAGGCTCCAGAAAGAGGCGACGAAGGAGGACGCGTGAAGTGAAGCGACCGAACCGAGCGGGACGAATGAATGAACCGAATCTTCCCGTTCACGCCGCGGCGCGCCATGCGATGTGTTTACGCGTTCCTACAGGACCCACGCACACACACACACAAACACACCAAGAGACGGTCGGTTGCTATTTTCGTACGTTCGTACAGTGCAGCATGTTTGTGCAGGTTGAGCCTGTGGGTGTGTGTGCAGCGCTGGTGTGGATCCCGTGTGTCCCGGTCCTGGACCCAGTTTCGTCCGTGTCGGGATCGATCCTTGAGCACACAGCTGGCGCTAGGGCGGTGCCCCCGGCAGGCTCTGGATGTGTGTGCTCTCCCGCCCCCGCACACCGAGCCCGTTACACGAACACTGTACGTGTGGGTGTTTGTGTGGGTCGCATTCCTGCAGNATGCCTTCCAGCATCCGTTCGTCGCTAACTAACGGCATGACACCGCATGTGCAAGCAGCTTTGCTATCTGCTGATGGCACACGCCATCCCGGTCCTGCATTCCCATACATTCCCCGACGCGTCTCGCCCGAAAATGTGCTGGCTGGGCCGGTTTGTTAACGATATGTTGCATGTTGGTGCTCGTACGCGGCCCGGGTTTCGTACGGAACGGGACGATGGGCGGAAATGCGAGTATGTGTCATGTGATATGATTTACTCGTTGGGGATTTTTTTTTCGGGGTTCCCGGTCCGGAAATAATTTCATCGTGACCATCCAGCCTAATCGGGAGTAATCCATGAACGCGATTAGGCTACCACGAGGGTAAGACAAGCTAGAGAAGATTGAAGGTTCCAGAATTGAGGGTACCTTCTAACCTCATTTGAGTGGTCCGGGACTAATATTTTCCACCTTCTATCTTTAACCTATCATAACCTAAAGAAATCTGGCACAATCGAAGCTTGAAGTCATAAAGCTAGTAGCTTCCCAAAAGGCTACTGTATCAACTAAAGTCATCTTACAGGGTTCAGAAATATTTGACATCTAGGTCTGCCTAAACTATCCATCCGATTGTTATGAAATTTTGGGGCATCAAAGTATTCACCCCAAAGATGGTTTATGTGTGGTCCTCATAACTAACCCCCTTCCTGTTCCCCTGTAACCCCTGAAAGTTCCTCTGAAGGTACCTAAGCCTCCCAACATCAGTAGTAGCTACTGCTTCTAAGATGGGTTGACCCAAACTTAAACATCATAGTAGTCCCACCTAAATAGATATACTATGTACCGAAATTAAGGTTTTTAATGTCACTGAAAGAACCCTGCATCAACAACACCTACTCTTTCAACTGCTGGTTTTAGAAGCAACAAGAGTAAACCACAAAGCTTGCAGAATTATCATTCTCTTCATTGTTGTTTTTATGGGCTAGCACTTGATGCTTGAGTACACACGGTGTCAGCAATGGTAGCAGTTCTGCAAGGCTGGTTGTCGTCCTTAATTCGCGTAATGAAATTTTTAAATATTCACCTGCTTTCCTGGGCACAAATAACGGTTGTTATTCGCACCTGTTTGTGCACATGCTTCTAAGCCTCCCTCACCAACACAAACTATACAAGGTGATAGTGTTTAACTTGGAAACCACCCCAACAGCATAATGTCCTGGAAATTTCGCAGTACATTGCATCTTTCTACGAGCTTGAAATGGGAACAGAGACCATTGTGCACCTTCGAGGTTCCAGTTTTTGATAGGTCATGTTCTGCCCTACCCCAAAAGCTTACAAGCATCTGGTAACCCCAAAATTGGCCTACAACTTTTGGTAACTGGTCAAAATCAATTCCCATGACTCTTGCTTGTTTGAACGCCAGTATGTTAAAGATGAAAGGTGAACATTTATTATATTATGCAATTTTCCAAGCCAACGGTGCGGTAATCATTTCGTCGAATGCAAACAACGATGCTCAAAGAGCCCAAACAAAGCGTGGGTGAACCCCATGCACTCATACATCGCCGCCGCCATGAAAAATGATTACGGAACATCATCACACATACTGATTTTTCCATTTAAACTTCTCTTCCTCTATTTCCATCATAAATTCCCGTCCGATGCGTCTGGAAACTTATAGTTTTTACTGCTTCGTCAAGATGAAAAAGCTGAAGCGTCCCTTTAGCTCTTACCAACTTATTACCCTCGTAGTGCCGACACCCGACAATGGGGGCGCTGTAAAGACGTACTAATTACGAGATGATTAAAAATGCACAATGGGCCTCATTCATTCATAAAGTGTCGCAACGAGTCTTCGTCAGCAACGATGAGGTTTAATCTAATTTCGCAATATGCTTAATGCACGTGTTGCTTCCACTGAATTGTAGCATCGCTTCTAAGGTAGACGCTAGGGGGCGCCGTTTGAAATGCAAGTCACACTCGAAAAATCACCGCTATCATGGCGGCAATTGAGGCGATAACGCTCAGGATGGAATTGGGTGCAAACGATCGATTCGGAAAGGTGGAATTGTTGATTGAATTGCCGCCCTTGCTGCTGGACCGAACGATATAAAACATTTACGATGTTGGCTGGTTGGCTGGCTGCAATCGCCAAATGCTGTTGCTCGAAATTAAACCTAAGCAGACAACAAGTTGCCATCTTGGTGTTACTTGCGCTTACCATGGCAACGCCAAAAGATTCTTGCTTTTTGATACCTTGCCAGTTTAAACTAGCAGTTAATGCTGTTTCCGGATGTAAACGTACAAATCAATTCCCCATTTCACACTTGAAAGAACAATATACAGATAAAGCATGGGAAAGTTCTAGAACAAAATGTGAAATTTGCCGACAAAATACTGATTGTTTAAACTTCCCAGTCGATTTTTACAACACGGAGAAGCAATCTTTTTGTATGCAGCTTGGTGTAATTAAAACTTTTTCCACATCCGGTCGTTGAAAACACGGCCACATATTGTCCTATGGCGGTAGTCGTTCGAATGCAAAATAATTGCGCCACTTTTGCGCCCTTTGTGCTCACTGACTGTGTTTTGTTTGCAAATGCGTATCGCTAGTTGGGGAGTTTCATCTTCAGCTTCCTCCCTCAGAGTCCCTGGTTTTCCCCACAAAAGGATGACAGCTTTGTGTTTGCCATTCGGATGATGATGTATGCGCATTTGTCATATCTTTCAACGTAATTGCTCCGTTCAATTTCAATCTCAATCGGCTCTGATTTATCACTTAGCATATTAGCTTTCGCATTTTCCCATAGTCTTCGTTCGATATCCTTCGGTTGGAAAGGACGAACGAGGAGAAAATGATGGAATGATGATCTGAACGCTAAAAGGCAACTGAAGATGTGAATCCTACTTTGCAAAGATATCGAATTACGCATTGAGAACCACCCCAGGCGTGCAAGAATTGGGTCTAGAGATAGTATTTTTCTCGAGGAACTCAAAAAAATCATTCTGACCTCCTAGGTCCAATAGAACAGAAGCTATAGCAATTGGAAGTATCTTGAAACCAGTTCCAATTGGGACGTTCGACATTTTTGATGCGACGTTTTGACGTTCGACGTTTTTGTTGCGACGCTTTGACGTAGAACCGTATTTGCAATTGGGAAAACATGACCAGTTCCACTTGGGACTATGGCACCACAAGACTGCATTTTGAATTTTCCAAATTGCAAACTGAGCATCATGCAATGTGATAAATGATGGAATTGTGTTCGCATTTCACGTTTCATTCTTCCCTGCAGGTTTTCGTTTGTCGCACAAAATGGATTTTCATCGAATACGAGGAAAGCATTAAGTGAATCTCTCTTCATCGTTCGCCTTTGATGGTCGTATCCTGGCGGTTCTTTTGTGTGAGCCGGACATAAGCGAATGCCGATGTCGCGTTTCATGGCATTTCATTCATTCGACCGCCCCCCAGGACCCGATTTCCCAACCTCGCAAGTTTTATGCATTCCACAAGAGATTTTACAATGTAGATTCAAAAAGATGGGGCAATCAACGGTTATATTTGATGCTATGAAACTAATTCTAACCATATTTGCTACTAAGAAGGCACAAAAATCTGGAACTGGAAGCTAACGCACAATTAAACTGGTCGTAAGAGTGGGCGATAAATAATCACGAGAGTGCTGCCGCCCCCGGGTTGGGTTCTTCAGCTACCTCACTTCGAGGATGCGCCTGCATCTGAATGTTAAGGGGCCTGATCCTCCTTCGACCTTCATCATTGCCAGGGATCATGGTGGACGGCATGGGACCACATCCCGGTTGGTAACATGACGCATTTTGGCCGGAGGCGGTTGACGGAGCAACTTTAAGCAGTCCTCGATGGTGGGGCATTAATTAAACAAATGTTTGAGAAATCGCCGTCGCGATGCTAAACAACGACTTTCAGAAGGCGCGCTACTCTTAACGGCGCGATTTACGACAGATTTAACGAGATTCCGTCGCTGCCGCTCCCAGTGTCATAAAGCGCCGGTTGTGATCTACATTGTGTGCATGCTGCCCCACTGATTACAACCGCATTGGCCGAGGAGGGAACATTTTTATCACCACTGAATGTCATTTTTATGCGGTGACTCGTTTTTCTTAATTTTTATCACCTAGGGGGATTCCCCTGCTTTCCCAATTTGTCGGGCATCTTCGGGCACCTTCAAGGTCAATGCATCTGGTTCAAAAACCTCATCAACAATTTTCGCATGAGAAACTACAATTGCACAATAAAATTTTACGTTTACAATAGGAACACGTCCTGTACTTTTGATGAAAGGCAGGATAATCATGATATACTCCAGGATAATGTGCAAACCGGAAACAACTCGTATAGTGCGCATTGCCTATTGGGAAATTGGAAAACTTTGACGCACTTATAAGTTTATCACTCTTTTATTCGCATCAGTGGACATAAACACAACAGGCATACGTTCATTTTGCTACCAAACCGGAAGGAAATAAACGCATTTGATTGCTTGCTTATTAATTTTAATTACCCCAACAGACTTTTCTCGAAACCCATTATAGTTGGACCACTTTTATTTGCCTTATCCCCATTCTATTGTTTTAAGGTTTCCAATGAATTAATCAAGTGTAAAATCTTTCCTGATTGTAATAACTTGATCATCTGCCAAATTCCCATTGAATTAATCGATAAGTGATCAATAAAAAACTTACCAAAGATTTTCACCAAACATTCACACACACACAATTGTAAAGTAATCCACTATTGATTGATCGATCATCGATCGGTTCATCGTGAATCGATGTACTCACCTGGAACAAATCGATAAATCAATACAAATCAATCGATTATCCTTTGCAATTAAAAAGGATCATTAGAACAGTGGTCCACTTGTAATTGGGATTTGAGTACATGATCAGTTGACTTCTTTGATTGGGTGAGTTTTAATGAGGACCAACATTCGTGAGCATCCATGAAGAGTGAACCGCCCCATGGGGGCAATGAAGATGGAGTGGAAATGATTGAAGGGGGCAAATTGCAACAGCTCTTCGTAATGAAATCAATTAAAAATGATGGTAGCATTGCAGAAATTGCAACTGTAATAGGTGATCTATTGGGGAGGATATGTTGCAGAATTTTATGATGCAAATATCCGAAAGCAGGTTTTACGAGGACGCCAATTCGCATGTGAAAGTGCGCTTCGACTCAAGTCCTTGAAACTCGCCTCCGTGATTTGAAAGGCCTCCCTGCAACGCAGGACCGCCGCTGTATTTCGATCGATCCTTTGACCCGAATAGGGAATCGTGCTTCTCCGGGTTTGCCGCCTTCCACGGCCCCCAAACGTATTGTGGAAGCTGTTGTTGTGAAGTGGAGGATCCGCGAGAATTATCATCTTCACCTCCGCGTTCTGCGGAGGATGATGGGGAGTAAGCCACCAGGAAGTGTGCAGTTCCACCTTTCCATGCACGATGCTGATGATGATGATGATGTCTGTGACCCTAGACTCTATGCCCCAACCTTGCACTCTTCTCTCCACTCTGTGGATACGTCCATTATGAAATGAAGTGGGATTCAGATTTATTACGATATTGTTATTATTTTTTCCTCATAGAGGGTATCTGGGTTACCGCCCCCGGTAGAGCTGTAGGGGTTGTTGTTTTATTGGGTGGTCGTTGCATAAGAGATGAAATCTGAATATTTGAGGTTGGCCTCCAAATTGGAATACATCTGGAAATTAATAAAATCCCAAGGGGTAGCAGATCCTCAGTGCTGAAACGATTGGAACTGGAATGGGGACTACGGATGTTGGTGATGATCGCTTTTATTAATTGGTTTTGCTGCAGAGGCTACTGCAGTGGGGCGAATGGCGAAGATGGCAAGCTGGTCGAAAGCAATTATGTAAAATATGGGGCAGAAAAAACAGAAAAGTCGGATTGAGATGTCAGATTACTGACATTGATATAATCATAGAATTCTTTTTTGGAACCTAGCCCTGGTGCCCTAAGCCTGAAGACCTGGAGGACTCTGAAGAAGTCTGGGACTATAAAGAGAACATTGGACCTTTCAGGTTAGTCATCTGTGAAGACCATAGGACTGGATCATAAAGAGTCCTAAAGTTACAAAGTAGTAGAGATTACTATAGTAACTAAGGTGGATAGATCTTTAAGGGAACTTTCTGTGGAACGACTTGATGAAAGTTCATTAACCTTTATGACATCTCGAAACAACTTTTATGGTACAAGCTGGGACAGGCTTTGGTAGCAGTAGAATCTAAGGTCTGAGTCCCAGACCTGGACCATAAACTCCTAGGTATGATCCCCGGTTCCAGATTACAGAGGCCAACAAAAGTACATCACCTAAGGTCTTAAGCCTTCGATTTCTAGAAGGTCTAGACTAGTCTAGAACTGAAAGGCCTGAGACAATGAGCCTTAAGAACCTAAGCTAGGTGTTAGCAGTAGGTCAATCAAAAGATGTGACCATTGGTTCCAAGATTCCAGTTGAAAGCAATTCCCGGGACTGGAAACAGAGTTGTCAGTCGATTCAATTGACATCTTGGACAGCCTTCCAAACTTGGTTCGATGGTGTCATCACTATGACGTTGACAGAAACTGATCAATGGGACGAACGTCATGGTTACGAATAGGAGAAGGAAGGAAGCAATATTGAAAACTTGTCACCCTCGTTTTACATACTCCTACATTCGAACCGAACGAAGACACGTGTGACCGAAAGGCCTACAGAGTGCGCACAAACCACCCTGATGGCGGTGGTGGTGAAGGAGGAGGTGGCGGAAAGCATCAACATCATCAGCATCGACGCAAACACAGCATGCGTAAATCGATAGGTACACCAACCCTCATGCACGAGAATGGTGCTCGTTTATCGTTTACGGCTATTTTTCGTACGTGTGCACGCAGGATAACTCGAATCCACTTAAAAGGACAACAACTACATGCTCCCATGTGTGGGAATAACCAATAAGCATCTTCGCCTTCTTCGCCTTCATCGCCTTCATCACCCTGTTCGTGGGCGACGTTCTCCTTTGGGTTATTACTTTTTCGATTCCCTCATTGTTTTTTTGCATGCCTTCCCAGTATTATTTTGAAAAATATTAGTTTGAGTGACGTCCGCCTCTGAGTTGCTTCAAAAGGCGGTTGACTTTTTTTTTGCTCCCAGCATGCTCCATATTTGCTGCCATTGGCTCTGCGTTTTGTGGCCTTATTTGCTGCCCCCAGTTGTAATAATGATCTCTTGGATTGTATGCATTTGTGCTCCAGTTTGAGTTCAAGCCATCCAGGCCTTCGGGGCGACTCTCGTCCACACCCGGGCATACAAAGACGCCATCATCATGAGTCTTGTTACTATCAATATTGCAATTTCCTTCCAATTCTCGCATTGATTTTCAAGTAGAAATAAACATTATTAAGATCTCTAGATAGCAGAGTAGTGAGCCAAAAAGTAGGTATCAGGAAAACATAAAGTCAGAGAAGGTAGAGAAGTATCAGGAGAACATCATTTTGAGATCTAGACGTCCAGAAAGCAGAGTAGTGGTGAGTCAATAAGTAGGTACCGGGAAAACAGAGTTAGAGAAGGTAGAGGAGTATCAGGAGAACATCATTTTATGATTTCAACCTCCTAGTCAAACCTGTAATGGGCAACTCGAAATCCTTCAATTATCCATTCGTATAACGACTATATTCCGGATCAAAACGAGAGCGTAAAAGAAGAACAAATCCCATAATGCGAGGCGACCGTAAAGATAATTGCTTTCTGTAGTATTGTGCAGGACAATAAAATCGCGAGCTACTAAAAAGATCGCGGCAATCGTACCCGGACAACTTTGACATATAAAACTGCATGCGAACGAATAAAAAGGACCAAGATGAAGAACTTTCGAGCCCCCATCCTGCCAGCATCTAGTGCATATACGGTCCTGGTCTGACTAAGAGTTGGTCGGAGTACATGAAGAATTTAAACTGCGAACTCTCCGAGGATTAGGACGCTTAGACCTAATACACTCTTGTCACACATGCTGGGAGCGGCAAGAAAGCGGCCGGAATGGCAGGATGGCTGGGGGTGGTGGGGGTGGTTCAACGATAGAGTCCTGTTTGTTCAGGCAATATTGACACGGCGTTCGAGGAAAATGAACAAGAATACAAATAACGACGCTGCATTAGCAAGTATTACTATCTCCCTTTTATTTTGTTCTAGAATATTAGATATCATACAGTGATAACCCAAATGGCAAAAAGGTCTTACACTTTTTTCATTTGTTAGTAGTCAAATTTGCTGTTGGATGATTAATTGCCTTCTGGAATTTAATAGAGATCACGAAATTTGCTAAGGACCAACCCGATGGTCTAGGACCATGTGACCATGATGAGGGCTGAATTGAATCAGGCGTACAAAGCGACCAATTGAGACGGCACAGGATAATTGATACAACATGAAACTACGAAATTTATCATTCAATTAGTACGTGTTGATGATGTAAATTAAGTTTGCTGCATGTCACATGCATGTAAATCGGATTGCCCAACGAAATTACCATTTATCCGATATCATCACCTCGTGAGGTCGGTCCCTCTGAATGGGTTTCACTAACAATCATTATGTTCAAATTAAAATCCACCAACGACGATTTTGAGAGAAGGCTATGTTTTAATATAAAATCCAATTTGCGAATTGATGGTCAAAAATGGTCTGAAGCGTGTGATAGGTGATAATGTCGGTCAACCACACGACCATAAACGTAATATGTCGACAGCATTCCAATTTGTGTGTGTGTGTGGGTGTCTGGCGGCGGCAACGCTAATGAAATCTCATCATCATACGCATATTAGTGCACGCTGGTTTCGGGGGCGGCGAGCCACCCCACTAAACGGGACAGAAACAAGCATCAGTGGACGACCTGCCTCCAACAGGACGGTAGCACGCATGGAGATTAATAGTGATATGAATGTGTGACCGGGGGCGGCGACAGACACTCTACGCTCACACTGCGCTTGTGAAACGCATCTGTCACGCTCAATTAGATCAGCATCATTCACGCGTCCAATTTGGACCATTTTTCACTGTTTACTGTGTTTGCCGACCTCATACCTACAGTGACGCCCAAAAATGTGGTTCGCGTTTCGTCTGATTGGGCAAAAACAAAATCGGTTCGATCGAAACAAAGAAGTAATTTGTAAAGGCGAGATGTGATCCCAGATAATCAGTTGGATATATTCAATCATCTGTGATTAGTGGTGCGGTCTTGTTGTGTCGTATCGAAACTATGCGCGAGGAATACAATTAAAATTACGTCGAATTGAATGACGATAGCAGTCGGCTTGGAATTGGGAGTCGGTTGGAGGCGGCGGTAGCAGCCAAGCAAAGAGCAGAGAGAGAGAGGGAGGCGGCAGGCACATTAATAATTGCGGCCTGTGCTTATCGCGCGCACTGTGATAGACGTTCGCGTGCGCGATTCACCCGCCTCCAGCGATGATGTTCCATTTGATATCGCATTCAAACATATTGCTAATAGAGGTTTCCACATTAATCCCGCACCATTACCGACCACGACGACGCCTCCAGATAGGTAGCAAACATTTAATTTATTTGTTTGTTGGAGCGCATCTAGAGTTCCCAGTGTAGCACGCAAATCGATACCAGGAGCGCATAAGCTGTGAAGGGGTAGACGCCCGCAGGTATCAGGAGCGCACGCATTAGGAGGTAGTACCGCGCGCTGTACCGCTGACGTCGCGGAGGTACCTCGTATTAGGGGAATCAGGAGAGCAGCAGTCAAAGAGGTATACGCACTCGCGAATGAATCCCATAGCGTTTCTAGTAATAAATGCTCGTTTTCCAAGGCAACGATGACAAAAACCACCAACAATTCATACTTAACAATGTTAGCATTACATCGTCGGGCCTCAATTGAATTGAATTATCGGGACATTTACACGCATCCGAAGAATTATTGCAATTCAAGGACTGGCCAGCATTGCTGATGGAAGCGCTGATAGCCGCTGACGACATGGCACTGCTCGAGCGCGAGATGAACGAGGGGGCATTAATCAAGTGCAGCAAAAAAGTCCACTCGCTGACCTCATACACACTCACTCACATTTACCATGCGACTCTTACACAACTGAACCATCACAGTCAAATTGATAAACATGAAGTGCGCCCCGTTTTTTTCCCACTGACCAAAACACACGTGGCATTGGCACATGTATAATGTGTTTGTTTGTTGTTTTTCTGGGGGGCGGCACATTATGGTTGACCTGACATATGTGCATCACTCATAAATTCCATTAAATTTTGCGGTTGTTGGTGAGTATTGTAGCCGGAGCACATGCATGCTAATACTGCAAATATTATATAGCATTCATGCGGTTCATGTGGCATTCCCCACATGTGGTTAAGGTGGTGGGGGCGGCAAGCTTGCAAGGATAAAATGGCGAAATGGCAAATTGGTGAAACGAGGCGAAGGATTGTAATGGTCATTTTATGATTACGCTGCCCGTTTGATATGTTTGTAAGTAGGTCGATTTGAATTTTGATTGCGTTCCTAATTTCACTGATTTTAATTGCCCAGGCAATTTTATTTGCCTGACTTGCAAATAGTTCTTGTTTGTTTCATCATAATATAGATAGGTAGTAGGAGAACAGAATGTAGAAGGAGGTAGAATAGAAGGGAACATCATCTATCAGGAGTAGGATGTACCTCCTCGAAGTTATCTACATCCATCAGAGAAGCAGATAGTTCTAGAAGGTAACTAACGATGGTATCAGGAGAGTATAACATTTATGAATGTACACCCTTTACAAAGGGCACTTTAGGAGATAATTCCGACCAATCCGAACGAAATAGGTTAACATGTCAATTACCATCCCCCATTTGGATGACTTCCAGATTGTTTACAACGTAGCTAATTAACTTATACCTATTAATAACATGATTAATTAATACTCGTAGGAAGTAAAGTTTTCATTCAGTCTAAAGTACCGCCTGAAGGCGAAGAGCATATAAATGAACCATACCAAAAAAAAAATTGAAAAAGTATGAAAACACTCAAAAACAAACTTTTGCATTTTGTCTGTCCGCGGGTCTGCATTTGGCAAAGTTTCTACGAAACGAGGTTCGAGGGCCGCACTTTTGTTCCGTTGTCACATCGCGACGACGTCGGACGGAGGCGGCGACAATCGACGACGTCCGCGCACGCGAAAAACTTTCCGGCGCGCAAGCAAGCGGACAAAGTTTGATTTTGATTTAATTATAAAATCCGTAACGTATAGCGGGGGCGGTGTGGGAACCGCCATCGCCGCTGCCACCACTGCAGCCGGCAGTGCGTTGACATAATCAGGCCCGACGAACACACATTCCGGTGCGGGCGGGCAGTTGTAATAATAATGGGGCGGTTGTTCCGCGCGCAGAGCACGCAAACATCGTCGCTATGGACGCAGCGGAGGCGGCAGTGGTGAAGTGTGGTGCTCTCTTCGTGCACATGCACACGTTGTCGGGCGGGGGCGGTGGAGCGCGAAAGGGATGTTTTCCGTTGACCTAAATCAGCTTCAGACGCGCGCGCCGCTCCGCGAGAGCCTCGAAGGGGCGGCGAGGGGCCTCACCTCGGAACGCCACATTCGTATACATTATTCCAATCCTCTTTATGTCATTTTTATTTCATCCCAATCTCATTCAATAAACTCTTTCGAATCCGATATCCTCAATTCAATTGTTTTCGAGCACAATTTTCGGATCCATTTTCACATTGATTTCCAATTTCAAACCGTCATTTAACTCAAAGATAGACAGTTATTTGAGTCATGAATCAGAAAAACCCATAAGGAGGTAGTCCGATAGTGCAGGAAGCATGTATCAGGAAGCAAGGAATGAAGAGGTAGTCCAAAATGAGTTTGCAGGGTCTGGAATCATGTATCAGGAGAGTAAATCATAAGGAGGTAGTCCAAAATCAATTTGTGGGGTATTGAATCACGTATCAGGAGAGCATTCACTAAAGAGGTAGTCCAAAACTAATTTGCTTATTGTTAGTGTGGAAGCTGAATCAGGGAAACAGCAAATAAGAGGGTAAAGCAGCGTTTACTGATGTTTCTAGTTCCAAGAAGGTATCGCTCTTCTTCCTAATACGTCCATACACCTTCTGAGATATCATGCAACCCCAATACTGTGGATGGGCCTTGAATATTGGATGAATGCGTTCGGTGCGAATCGGTGCGAACGTAACAGCCGAAACAGCCGATCGGTGGCGGCGGCGGCTGCGGCGGCGGCAACGAGAGAATAGGTTACTCCAAGCCACGCGAGAGATTTTGTAGGGCGACCGTCGAAAAGTAGGGAATGATCGATAACTGGCAGGCTGGCTGAATAGCAGCAGCAGCTGGAAAGCACCGCCGAGGAGATGATGCCAGGTGCCGGTCGCCACTGCTCCCACAGCCCATCACAGTCGTTGTCGGCATCATCCTCGTCGTCGATGTCAATCCCGGACTGCTACTGCTCGAATTCTATGGCAGGTTCTAACGAGGCAAGTCTATGAAACGTGCTCTCTGAACGCGAATGGCTGGACTGTTATCATCCTCGGAGCATTCCAAACTAGTCAGCAGTGACAACTATCAGATAATTAGGAAACATTTTAATAATTCTTCCTCTGACTGATTCGGAGTGCTTTCAGCTGGTAAAATCTGAATAAGATACAACAACGAGGAAGTATCTGATATAGGAAAAAAGTTTTAAACAGGGTACTGACGTTAATTATGACTGATGGATGGTCCCGGATGAAATATCCCCTATGACCTGGTACTGAATACTTTTTGGAATCATATGACATTCATCAGTAACAGTATTAAACTCATTGTCAGTCAATTCTTGGCTGGACCGGAACACTTCAAATCGGTCCCCTAAGACATCATCATTCTTTAAATGTTACTAATGCTGTTGATCTTATTTGTGCCTCCTTCTAGATATCTTCTGAAGATCTTCGAATTCTTTGTGCTTCTGACACTACTCCTGATACATTTAGACCTCACGCAGTCCTTCCAGATACCTTCTTGGGTAGTTTGAGTTCCTGGTCCTTCTAACACTCCTGATACATCTAGACTACCATCAGTCATTCCAGATTCTTTCTTGGAGTCTTCGAGTTCCTCGTGCTTCTAACACTACTCCTGGTACATCTAGACCTCTTGTAATTTTTCCAGAGACCTTCTTCAGGTCTTTGCGTTCCTGGACCTTCTAACACTCCTAGTGCACCTAGACTACCCACAGCCCTTCCAGATTCTTTTTTGGGGCCATCGAGGCCCTGATACCTCCTACACTACTGATAGAACATCTAGACCTCTTACAATCTTTCCAGATACCTCCTTGTAATCTTTGCATTCCTTGTACTTCTAACACTACTCCTGCTACATCTAGACCTCTTGTAACTTTTCCAGAGACGTTCTTGAGATGTTTGAGTTCCTGGACCTTGTAATACTCCTGATACATCTAGACTACCCTCAGCCTCTCCAGATTCTTTCTTGGGGTCTTTGGGACCCTGGTACTTCTAACACTATTCCTAGTACTTCTAGACCTCCTTCGATCTTTCCAGAGGACTTTGAGTTCCTACACCTTCTAACACTCCTGGTAACTATAGACCTCTTCGGTATGATCTCCTGATACTTTCACACAGTAAGAGTAGCTTCTGTATGTTATGACTATATTGTGTAATCGTTGATAAACAGGTCACTTATTTATTGTTTGTCACCACCCTCAAGTGCCCCTGCAACCGCTATTATGTCCCAGCTATCACCATCAATTGCTTGCAAGCCCATATGGTGTTGGCAGCGCACAATTGTCTCGTCTCACAGCCCCGGGATAGATTAGATATCTCTCGTGCGTCGTTATCACAATCAAGCGAGGGCGCTGCTTTAATTGAATCAAGGTGCAAGCGACGCCTGTCGCCCGCCCGAACGACGCCGCACGAATTAGAGCCAAGGACTCCGCAAGGAATATGAGGGCACATCAGCCAAGACACATGCTGAACCAACGCCAACCCAGCAACCCAGGTTCGTGGGGGGGTGTGGGTGAAGCGATGCCATGAAAGGGAAATGTGAACTCCCCAAAATACGTGCGGTAATAGTAAAAGTTCGACGAAGAGGAGATCGTTGTGCGTGGGCGCTTCGGACGTGGGGCAAGTAGGAAATAAAAACGACGCTGCTCGATTTTTACGAGCTGCCAAATGGCGGCTGCCGACCGTTTTCGACAGCGATTTGAAGACGATTTCATGAGCGCTTTACGACACTCGGTGGCAAGTGCTTAAGGAGTATTAATATACTTCACTGTCACGTGGGGCCGCGATTACTGCCACACGGTGACGACGGCGACGAGGATGCCGTTTTCACCATGTGGCAGAAAAAAAGACAACGATTCGTCACTTGGTGCCCCTTTCGGGGATGGATTCTGGAGTGCTGTGCTGACAGCCGCCATCTTCCCACCTATTAATTTACCTTCATTAGCGTGCAATTAGCGCGCACGTCTTGCAGCGCTTCCTGCCAATGTGAAATATACTGCTATTGGTAATAGATATCGCAATCTATATCCAATATCCAATAATTTATCTGAGGCGTCTTGTTGGGGTGGAAGTTTGAGCATGAAAATCGACCAACGACGACGTTGGAATGAGAATTTTCAGGAGCAACCTCATTTGCATAGACTCCCGAATGGCAACGTTGAATTTATTGCTTCCGGTTATAATTTGAATATTGCACGTTGTAGTGTACGTACCTCTACCCGAATTTGCTGATTGGTTTAGTTGGGATTTCATTTCCTAAATTGTCTGGAACCACTTATTTAACAGCCACCTCACACACCGCCAGAATCACACTTATTGAGGTTACAAACATTAAAAGTCATCTCGAGGGAGAAAGGGTAACGTTATCCCTACCATCCCTACCAAAATCGTAAAACTATGGACATCACCTTAGGCAAGTTCATACACCCGACTAGTAGACTGGTTGCATACCACTTAATGCGTTGACAGTGCAATCTGTTGAGTCATGACATGAAACTCGAAAACATCCTTCATTGTTTTTCGTTGCATAATTATAGAACAAATTAGCTTTTTATTTCCAAAAACATATTTGCAAATTATAAAGGCGATTAAACTTATCCAATTTATACGAAGGGTTTAGTGTAAGGAAGCAGTGAACTGTGTGCAAACTGAAGTGAAGCCAATAAATATATCATAGATCATGTTACGTTCATAATTTTCCGGAAATTTTCTTTATGAACACGTATCATGTTTGCTCGGTGGCGGTTAAACGATGCCAAAAGCAGCGAAGCGACCCGAATCGAATGGCGATTGTGTGCGAGCATGCACCGTTTGCCAGCTTCCCTCCAAATCTGTCAACTGGCGAGTTCCTGAAGAGAATCTAATAGACTCGAGAGCCTTCACACCGCATCGAGTGATTGTCGTGCGATAGACATATTTACGGTTGTGTGTATAAGATACAAGGATCGTGCGTTTCCTCGTTGTGTGGTGCCCATCCGGTAATAGGTGAAAGGTGGAATCGCTCCAGGAAGCGTCTCCTGAAGGAAGCCAGGCGAGCTGGCAAGGTAAGAGATGGCCAGCTACATTTTATAGAAAAATATTATTCAACCGACGCCATACGCGGATGACATGAACGTTTCCTTGACAGCTCCTGGAAACGTTCTTCGGTGAAAATTGCTAGTCATCGATTCCAATAGGAGATAACCCCCAAATATCTAACGGGGTGCAAAATAGCGTTGCATCTATGGTGTAGTAACTACTGTAAACACCTCAAGTAAGGGTTTTCGGAGTGCGCGAATTTTCGAAACGCGAAGAGTGATTAATATTATGGAATCCGTGGACAATCAAGTGTTTCGCTGGAAGAATGACATCGGGCGGAGGCGCACGTGTATGGCAAACGTGCCGAAGCAGATTGCACGCGTATCGGGAGGCGGCAAGCATTTGCACAATCGTGCACAATAAATAATGAGCGTGCACACACAGAGGACCACGTTTACAATGCGTTCAGTTAGTTGCCTGCTGCTTGAAAACATGCTGAAGGCCTGTCAATTGAAAGCGCACAATGGCGGCCAACTTGTTTACTTTATTCGTTATTGCAACGGATTGATTGCAGTCACCCTGATGATGAATGAAATGTAAGCCAAAAAAACCCTACCAGCTGTGTAAATGAGGTAACTTTTGATTTTGCTCACGGTTTTGTAATGATGCCCCAAATGGGGCTGTTAGTGAGGATGGCCCTTTTACTTTACAAAGCTATTAGGTTTTGTTGATCGGTGTCTGTGTATCCGCCCTGGGCCTTCGGAGTGCGACTCCGCTGTAAAAATCTCCAGGGTATATAAAACAGAGTCGGAGGCAGCAGAGGGAGGATACAGAAGAAGGAAGCGAAAAAAATACAGAAAGCCTACGTATGCAGGGAAAATCAATTCGTGTGTTGTTTGCCAGTTGTAACCGTCAAATGCCGGCTGAAGGATTTTCGGTTGCCTACAATCGCAACTTTTGGAAATGTGCAATTTCCTTGCCCTTTAAACATTTACAAACATGAATCATGCATGACTTTCGCACCATCACGTACGCGTCTCGGCGATTTACTGCTCTTTGACGCGACCCATTATCGCGGGGTGTCATGCAAATTGCGCCCCTTGCACCTCCGGAATCGAATCGCAGAGTCGCGATGCATAAATCATTGGCTCGGCCCCGTTTTTAAACTATATTCGGCTCGTTCTAGCCGAGAGATGCAGATGGCGAGTGTCCACGACTGGAAAATTGAAATGCTCGACTTGATTGATACGCGACCACGTCTGGTCGAGTGTGAGAGATTAGGGGGACCGCGCGCGGATAAAGAGATGTCTTTGGGCCAGGGATTACACTGGTGTCTGTCCCTCCCACGAAATCGGGACCAGCTCAAACGGCATTCAGGACAAGTTTGCTGGTCTGGTTGGGCGAGATGCACTCACAAAGAAGGGATTCTTTGATCATCAATTACTTGAAAGATGCTGGAAGCGTTGTGCATTGGGTCGTGAGCCAATACAATATACAGTGGTAGCTGATGGGGGGCTTTGAAGTCCCCGTGCTTGATAAAGCGTGATATTTCAAGTTTTGATTCTGAAAATGAAATCACCACTTTTATCCAAGACCAAGGAGGAGCAAGGGAGGTTGAGGGTGTGGGAAAAGCGGGATGCAAGGTGAAGCAAGGTGGTCGTATCGACGCTGTAAATGAGGTGTCACAACGTGACCAGCGGGCAGAAGAAAAGAGCAGCTATGGGGACACTATTAATTTCCTGTGTCTTGAACCGACTTGCCGCAATCCATCTACGAGGAAAGTCGTTAACTAAATCCTTGTCAAACATTTGCGCTCGTTTCGCCGTTGCAGTCCACGCCGCTCGAGGGAACGGGAAGGCGGGCTGGAAAGGCGGAAAGAGGGAAACAGGAAAACAACAAGCCTGGAAGAATCGAGGTGCCCGACCGCTCGCTCGCGAGTTATGAGAGCAATCTTTCTAGCCTTAACACATCATTACGCGTTTCGATACTTGGGTCTTGGGTCGCCCATCTCAGAGAACGATGAATTTGACCACTCTGGTACCAGCCTTCTAGGGGTTGAGTTAAGGGTAAGGGCGTTTGATACTTGGGGCTTGGGTTTTTGAAGGAGATGATTTTGACTACTCTAGAACCATAGTAATACTAACCACCTCAGGAGACCTGATAGGAAAAGGTTAAGGTACCGCCTTAGAGGAAGATGAATTTGATCATTATAGTACCACTCTAGAACCAACTACTAAGGAGTTTCTGGTAGGAAAAGGCAAAGCACCTCTGGATGGATGTCTTTGGAGGTAATGAACTTGACTACTCTAGAAGCAAGAGTAAGGGACTCAGCACCTTCGAGAATGGTGAATTTGAGCACTCTAGTACCAACCACCTAAAGGAACCTAGTAACAAGAAGCTAGGGAGTCAGCAATGGATTTGGTCACTGAACCATTCAAGAACTAACCACAAGATCTTTCCGGTAGTAAAAGGCTGTGTTCTAAAGCAATGAATTTGAGCACCTTAGTACTAATGACCTAGTGGTAACTGATAGGAAAGTGTAAGAAGGTCAGCTGTAGTATCAACCACCTGGGAGTATCTAGTAGGAAGGAGCTGGGGAGTCAACGATGGACTTGATCACTCTAGTACCACTCTGGTACCAACTACTAGATGTTTCTGGTAGTAAGGGCTGTCTTCGAATGCGATGACTTTGAGCACCTTAATACTAATGATCTGATGGTATCTGATAGGGAAGTGTTTGAGGGTCAACTCTAGTACCACTTTAGTACCAACCACCTGGGGGGCACCTTGTAAGATATGGGCAACGGAATCAGCGATGAATTTGATCACTCTGGCACTACTCTAGTACCAATCACTAGATGTTTCTAGTGCCTTAGCACCTTAGTATCAAAGACCTTGTAGTAGCTGATAGGAAAGTGTCAGAGAGTCAGCACTCTAGTACCAACCACTAGATGTTTCTGAGACCTTAGTACTTTCGTATTAATGACCTGGGGGTATCTAATTGGAAAGTGTGAGAAGGACAGCCCTAGTACCAACCACATGGAGGAATCTAGGAAGAAGGAGTTAGGGAGTCAACGATGAATTTGATCACTCTGGTACCACTCTAGTACCAAACATTAGGTGTTTCTGATACCTTAGTACCTTAATATCAATAACCTGATAGGAAAGTGTTAGAGGGTCTATAGGCTAGTACTACTCTAGTACCAACCACTAGGTGTCCTGGGGTCTGTATGAGAAAGTCAGCTCTAATACCAACCACCTGGGGGTATCTAGTAGGAAAGAGTTAGGGAGTCAACGATGATTTTGATCACTCTGGTACTACTCTAGTACCAATCCTCAAGGTGTTTCTGGTACCTTAGTACCAATGACCTGGTAGTATTCAATAGGACAGTGTTAGAGGGTCTATAGGCTGGTACTACTCTAGTACCAACCATATGAGGGTACCTGACCTGGGGGGCAAAGGGAAGAAGACATCAGCTCATTCATACCTTGCAGTCTTCGCATTGGTGCGTTATCGAATACTTTTGGCCGCAGTCGTAGCGGTAGAGAACCTCGGCAAACTCGCAGGAGATGCGAGCCGCCAACGCGTCCACCGCCAGCAGCGCGTCCAGCATCCTGGCGCACGTCGTCGCGTTGTCGAGCGCCTCGTCGGGCAGGGCCGAGTCCACCGCATGCTCGCAGCAGTGGCGCATCCGGAGCTTTCGCAGCGCTCTCCGCCGGTCCTCGGGCTTCTTGATGCTGCACACCTCTTTGTGCGATTCTTGTAAAAGGCACTGAGTAGTACTGTTGCTGTTGCTGTTGTTGCTGTTGCTGTTGGTGGGTGGGCAGGGCGGACAGAAGGACCCGGGGCCCCACATGTCGGGACACGCGCCCTTCAGGTCAGTCGCGCTGGCGGGCTGCAGGTCGCACGCCGATAACCAGGGATTGATGATCTTGAGCGGGTCGTCCTTCTCGTCCGGTGGTTCGGGGGTGGCGGCGAACGCCAGGGCGGCCATCAGGAGCAGCGACAGGCCCGGCGGGGCCCGGGGCATTCTGCGGGGCAGGGCGCGGTGGCGGTGGCGGCTCGGTAGTCGGCAGCTACGGGAGCCGGGAGCATCGCTGCGGGCGGCCGGAGTGCCCCCCCTCGCGGCTCCGAACGCCCCCGGGGGCCGATTGCCGGGGCCCGCTAGGCCGCCCGAGTGCGGGCCCCCCACAGCCCTCGCTCATGCTGCATGCTCGCCGGTGCACATCACATCACTGCACTACACACTAGACGCTCCCGCGGTGGGCCGCCATCTTGAGAAGGTCTCTCGTTGGTCACAGTCCTTCCCGCCCGGGCGCGAGCTGTGCCGGCCGTCTCTCGCTCGACACTGTCGCTCCCAGCGCGTCCTGCTGGCGCAGGCGCACTCACCCGTCTTCGAATCGATAAAACCGCCACCAGCCGCCTCCGAATCAATTGCTGCGCCACCTTGCCACCTCGCCAGCAGCCAGCCAGTAGCCTCGAGCAGCCTGCCGCCTCCGCAATTTCACCCCCTGACGCCATCTATCCGCGAACCCCACGCAACAGCGTCAGCAAACTACCCCTTTGTACTGTTCACGCAGCCGACCACAGAGGGCACTGCTCTTCATGTCATTATCACTTTTCTTTTATTAATAACCTTATACTACATTACAATGATATTGTAAAAATAGATCCTTAAAGATACCTGGATTATTATTAGGTTAACAACTTTTCTTCAACATTACATACATTCACTTAACGAGTAGGTGGCTGTGAAAAAATAGTTGGATATTAATGGCTTTTCCTCTACAACTTTAACACTAGTGTCTTCTTAGTTTCTGTCATGTTACTGTTTGAAATCCACGCTGATCGACATTGAATTGGTCCCAGATCAATCATTATCAAAAGCGCATCATAATACGTAGTTAATAATACATGGTTGCTTCCTGGTTGCTGGAGGAGGTGTGGGAGTTGGGGCATTGGGGGGCTTCCTAGACTAAATCCGGCAGATCACCGCTGTAGCACCATCATCATCATTGTCGTCTCGGCTGCCGGATATGAAGATCACAACTCTCGGATAAAACTAATCAGTCGTTTATAAAACGAAGGAGGTGAGGGGGCACTGAGTGGAACCAAGCCGTTACGCTGGTAGCGCGCGGAAGAGGACAAGGACGACCGCCATTAATGTCGTCGTCGTGGTCGTCAACGAGGCAGCGTTGCAATGAGATCCGCTACCGGGGACACGAGCTGATGGCGTACCTTCCGAGTGGTGATTACCTAGGGAACGACAAGACCTCATTAGCCTCCCCTGGAACCATACCTTCCACCTTTCCGAGAGAGAATATTCATAAAATGGAGCAATGAACATGATGCGTGATAATGTTGACACTCAGAACATCAACGATGACGTCACAGGAAGCTGGTGAGCCACCTTCGTTTCAAATTTGATTAACGATTAGTCCAAAGAATGGGGTTACCATCAATTGATTAGGCTGGCACTTCGTGTTCATTACGTTATTACGAATACGTCAATTAAACAAAAGAATAGAAAAGAAATCAAAACGTACATAACAAATGAACGTTCCTCTCGTCGATGTGTTATCAATCGATAAGAGTGTGAGTGTGGTGATGGCTAATTTCCGCTGGCAGGACGGTATTTGTACTCTGGAAAGCCGTGGCCAACTTTAATCCAACCAAGTCTTCGTAAAACTATTTACAAAATTCGTTAGCATCATTCAAGCGGTACCATTACCTCAAAAAACTTGATCAAACTTCGAAATTCATCTTGGTAAGCGTATGTCCTCAGACAAGGTCTATGGTTACATGCGTGGTGCTCAGGGTGGTACGATAGAAATTTCGATTCAACAGTCTGAAGGTTGGCAATTTTGAAGGCAAGCTTTCAACTACTCTACTGGTGGTGTTCTACGTGAAGTGATGGTGCCCTCTATCTACACACGCTCTCTTATCATCTACATGTGAGTGGTTTAATGGTCTATGGTTAGTGACAACACAGATTATACATACGATTAATTGATTAATCAGATTAATCAATGGCGGAATTATCTTAGAGATCGTTTGTTTTGATGTTAGAAGAGGAGAAGCTCACACGACAACATTAGCTGATTGATTAGCTTATTAGCAGTTCGGAAGTCGTTTGATATGATGTCTGAGGAGCTGATCAGAGAGTCAGCTGAGGGGAATGAATGAATCGGACCGTACCTGCATCAAGGGTGCCATCGGAATCGTCTAAATACTCGTCGTTGGAGCTCTCCTCTTCCTCCATATTGCCGAACCGGCCTGGGATACCTATCGTTCCTCGCGGTGCTTCCTTGCAGCCGAACCACCAGTGGGCCGTGGACCTGGGGAAGGCAGGGTTCGTCTTGTCCACGGAGAAGGCGCGGTCGTTGAAGCGGTAGTAGGCGCCATCCTTGAAGAAGTACGTGTAGCCGTTCTTGTCGTTGAAGGCGTCGTCCAGTCCGTTCGGGAGACCCTCCCAGTTGGAGATGGGCTTCGGGTAGCCGCTCTTCACCGGCGGCCTTTGCATCGGATCAAATCGCCAGAATTTGCTACCTGGAATACCATCAAGTATCAGTTAACCTAAGAAGGTGTGCTTCAAGGAATAGGGTACCTTTGTAGAAATAGATCTTTCCGTTGCCGGACCACACTGTTGCAGCATCCAGGTCATCTGGTATGCCGGTAAAGCCTTCGGAGATGTCCTTCGGGTAGCTACCATCCATGGTACGCCCCACGTACCTCCAGTACTGCTTCCCCTTGAAGAAGTACGTCTTTCCGTTCTTGTAAGTGAAGGCAGCATCAATGTTAGCTGGTAGGCCAGGCCATCCTTGGGAGATCTTCTTCGGGTACCCAGGCATCACACTATCTTCAGTAAGCTGATAGTACTCATCACCTTTGAAAATGTACGTCTTCCCCTCTGCTGAGTTGAAGATGGCATCAAACTTGGAGTCCTTGCACAGCTTATTCGTAGCACCAGTTGGTGTGGAAGGACTCTGCGACGAATCGTAGTCGTCATCGTTGGAATTACTTGGGGAGGGTTTCGTCTTCTTAGTCTTCTTCCCATAGAGCGCCTGGATAGCTTGAACATCATCTGAATCGAGGGAAAAGATTGGGTCGTAGCCACGATAGAAGGGTGCCATCAAAGCTTGTCGTACGTCCGAATGACTTAGACCTAAAGAATGACCAAACTCATGGGCAGCAACCTGCAGCAAGTTGGTACCCTTGTACTGGCTGATGGTCCAGGACTCATCCGCGTCAAAGTGGGCATCCCCACCATAGACTGGGAAGTAGGCATGGGCCAAGGTACCACCAGGTCCATCGAATGGGTCACCATCACCGTGCTCCCCAGATTCGAAACGGATCTCGATGTGAACCCTCGAGCCGAGGGCACGAGCGGCTGGAGTGAACGAGAGGTCTGTGTGATCGGTCCAGACATTGAAGGCCTTCTGCAATTCTCGGTCCACGTCGCTGCGCTTCAGCTTGCGCGGATACTTTGTGATTTTGTAGACGAGATCTTTGACCTTCCAACGACTACCTGCAACATTGTTGACACATGCGATCAGAAGCGTGTGGGCGCAACGATGCATACTTCCTGGTACCCATTCTACAGTAACACCTCACCATGTCTCACAGCAATAATTGCAATTGACGATGGTCTTAGTGTAGATTTGGGAACAATGCACCAGAACGCAATATGACAATGCTCTTTTTGTTACAGGAGGCGGACATACCTTGTAATGCGTAACGCTTTGACCTCTTATCACTACCAGTTCCGACCTTATCTTGGACGCCACACCTTGGAAGACTCATCATGTGCACGGTGTCATCGTCGAGCTCGCCTACAAGTGTCAAAAGTGGCAAATATTTAGCACAACACCTACGATATCGCATGGGAACGATTGCAAAATCACTTGGTGAGTCAACCTTCAAATTTACAAGTTTACAACGTGCGTAACACTTTTCCACGCACGGAAAACGATTAATTGTCAATAATCATCTACACGCGGGACAAAATCAACCTTAACCCGCTTCTAATTAGCAACAATTAAACCAACCTTAAGAAATTATTAGGGTTGACCCAATAAGTGGTTATTTCCATTGTTTATTTATATGGAATTTTTGCAGAAAACAAGTTCATTGTATTGCATAAAGTTCTCTGATTTGGATCAACAAAATGAGTTCAAATTCTAGAGCAACAATCAATGGAAAGGTATCAACCATGGTCAATGTACCTTTAAGATGATAAACAACATTTTTGTATCTATATTCCTTACTTGTACGCTTACCACTTGTTAAATATTCCAGAAAAGGGGCGACTTACCAGTAATATTCAGTCCAGCAAAACTTTGAAAGTCCGAGATGGCCTCAGAGAATTTGTTTTCATCCATGAGAGCATTCGAATTGAATTTCGTCTTCGGGATGTATCCGAATTGTGCTAAATATAACTGCAACCAAAGGCAACAAGTTAGCAACAATTACTAATCAATAGGTGAGCGAATGAGTCATGAGATAACAATTTAGATACTCCATGCAATTTGTTCATAGGATAAACGATGCTGGATGAAAGCATGGAGAAATTTTTTCCACGGAAACGACAAGTGACTCAACATTTCATTCATAAATTGGACGGAATGACAACAACTCCAAGTTCAGATGCACACGAAATTACGTTCGCTGATCGTAAAACATATTGGAATTGAGGTGATCTACGTATGAGACACACGTGTGAGTAATAGTTGCTTAATTTGCGTTATTTGCGTCTACGTTCGATTGGTAATTCCTATAATAACATACAGGATGGATGGATTCATTCAAGGTTGATTGGTTGTGGATATTTCTTAATTCAAAATCAATACGCTTTTCTAACAATTGTTCGTTGGGAGCATTTTGTTTGTTCGTTAACGCATAAAATATGCGATAATTAATTAGTGCACACAAGCATCACGTTTCTTCATTTAAATGTTTCTGGCGTTCTTGACCACAAAACGATAATTCTCCTGTTGTTTTCACTTCCAAAGTCAACAAATGAAGGTTTATGGATAATTTGCATATAAATAGATGAATTAAAAAGCAATCAATTGATATAAACACTATCATCAGATAACTTTATCAATTAAGCAATCATTTTGCATTCTTCGGATTGTTTCTTATAAATCATCGTTTCATACAAACTTAGATCCTGAATGGAAGGATATGCAAATATCTTCAGAATAACTACCAGCAAAAACAACTCACGATTGCATTAATTCACAATAAAAAATGTTACTTGCGCTCAACGCGCTCATTAAAGTTTCTCGAACAAATAACATCACACTTTTGGATCATTATGAACAATTGTAAATTGCAAGTAGAAGCAATGTAGTAATCGATAACGAATTAATTAACAATTTTTTGTTATCGTTTTGGTACGTAAAATGAAATTGCTGATTTATGAATTATTGATTCGTGAACTGAACTGATAAGATCGAAACATTTTGACGTAATTTTTTTGATTGCATTAACCCAGTTCTAAGCTTTATTGATTTTCTTGTTTAATGTAGTTGACATTAATGATTCTTTCGTTGTAAAATAACTTTAGAAATGTATCGATGTTGACATATGAGTTTTCAACTTTGTTTGATGATGGGCTAAAATTATTTTCAAAATAGAAGTTTGATCAGTTCATTTTTATCAGTAAATGCTTCCAAAATATTTTGCCATATTGATCAAAGATAATAAGTTATCATTACACGATTTACCGAAATTTGCTGGCCCAAATTGCAATCTACAAAACTTCTAGTGACACACATTTAGCAATATCATAATAATCACTCTTTGAATTGTTGTTTTAAAACTTTCTTAACTGATGCACATGTTTCGAAATTTCATTGGTACCATCAATACCCGCATATTCAAGTTCTTTTCGATTTCAATGCCAAGGTTTTCCTTTCATTGTATCAACTCTTTTGTTTCAAATTCATAAACATTGCCTCATGTAAATTGTATGCTCGTAGTAGTAATGCTACGTTATTTTATTACTTCTTTGGCAAGTTGGCCAGCACGCAATGCAGCAAATGAAAAAAAAAACAAGTTAACGAAGAAGGCAAACGAGCCGAGCATTTATCGACCGCGTTTTTCGAATATTAATCGTTCTTTCGCAACGAAAAAGCTTCCCCGTTCCGTTTAGGGTTTCGTTGGCAGTTGGAATTTTTCGTCCTCGTACCATCATCGCCCAAGCACCTTTTGTCACCTCATTGCCACACCTAATAAACATTTTTGTTGTTTTGGCCAATACAATCGATTCCCTCGCATTATCCGAGGATAATCTTGCTGCTATCAAATTATTATTCAGTGATTGTCGATGCGGCGATGCATTGTTGGATTTTGTTGGATTTTGCCGTCTCATTGTTTTGTTCTGCGCATATTTTAAGCGAGGTATCTCGATTCTTTAGCCTCCCCTTTGGCGCATTTCTTGCGGTCATTGTTGTTGTTATTGGGTTTAGTATTCGCGACAGAAGAATGGACTTGCAGACTGGAAATGTTTTATGGCAATTTGATTTGCATTCGTTCGCAGAATATCCAAGAATAATTGGCCGCTGAAGAATTCGCGAAGATGTAGTTTGTTATGCTTTATGTGGGTGACATTTACCATGATCTTTACTAATGATGATCTTGTTTTCGATACTTGGTGATGATTTTGAGATATCTTCATTAGCAATTCCGATTTTGCGGACCAAAAATTACCATTCGAGTGTCATCAACTCACAGCGCATTTTACCTTTTTTATGTTTTATGCGTTTATAATTAATTTCAACTTCTGGATTTCCGATCTAATTAACTTTGGGATTAAGCGACATTTATAAATGGTGCACCTTCAGATGAAATATTTCACATGAAATTTCTTGTTTTGTTGTCATCTTAAACTACCAGAAAACTTGAAGTTAAGAAAAATGATTCACAAAACATTTTGGTGCAAAAATCACGTTCCACTTGTCATCTTACAATTACAAAATAATTTATTTCGCATCATACTCGACAAAATTTATACTTAGAGTGGCTGAATCATCTTTCTTGAATCATAACTAACTAATAACAAGTAGCTACTTTTTTGTTGTTCGTAGTTCAGTGCAGAATTGTCATAGTATTTACTCTTCTTTAAATAAATAATTACTGCATCAGCCATCTCGCAAATAAAAAGTTACAGTAGCAACACAAATTGTTTATTCAGCGTTTTGTGTAAATGATAGTGATGAAGAACAAATAAAAAAGTACATTATGACTGACTATGAGGGCATTTCCGGTGTACAATAAAGCGTTCAATCGATTTTAAAATGTAGGAGGATGAAATTTGCATTTTGCAATGGAAATTTTACGGTTACAACAACAATACAACTAGTTATTTGTTGTCTTCATAAAAATTTAATGGCTGGGTTTAAGAATTTCATTTTTACTTTTTAAAATATGATTAGATATCTTAAAAATGCTAATTAATCGACCGTTACAACTAAAACATCTATCAGCTATGATTTATAAGTTTCCAACTTATTAATTATTAAATCCAATTAGAAATTCAGTAAGAAACGCCTTCACCTTTCACCTCGTTATTAAACTTCCTTGATTGCTGACCGATACGAAAAAAATCCATGAAATTTTCAGTTGAACTTGACATACGAAACAGACAACGGAAAAAACATAATTAAGTAATTAGCTTGAAAATTTCATGACCAAATACATGCGATTTGCATTTAGATAATATTGATTAAAGTACTAATGCAATGCACCATTAGTTGCTACCTTTATTACTCGATAAAAATGCTGCAGTTGAATTTTATTTATTGTTACGTTATTTTTTTAGGAATTTTTTGCATAAGTGAAAACGCAGAATGACGACAATGGCAATGAACTGGACGAAAACTCAATGCCAACCAGCTGAATACAAACGTGTATGATGGGTTATAAAAGAGGCGAGCATTTTAAATTTGAAGAGCGTATGAGACGCATTTATTTTTAATGCAGAATGCCATCGGCTTCTACGACAGACAAAGAGTTTCTTCGATTCGTATGAGATGTTGCTTTGCATTATTTATATGTCTGTAGAGTTTAATCATTTCTTTGGCTATCAAAATTGATAAAAACGTTTTGTATTCAGTACACTAATTATTTTTATTTTTAGTGTCTATGGGAAAATCAACGACTCACTAAGGACTTGAGATTAAGGAATCTTATCAGTCAGGTTCTCTGATAACGAGGACTAAAGACAATGCCCTCAATAACAACTTTTCAAGGACAGGATCTTCAACATCTACATCTTCAAAAACTATTAGAGTTGAGTTTAAAAGTCATGATATGTTGGACTTTCGACCCACTAATAGTTCGGTTTTTTACAATGCGTAAGATGCTTGAATTCTCGTTTTTGTTGTTCATTACGACAGAACGAATTGCGGTGATGTTTGGTGGAAATCGATTAAGGCAGAAACCGCAATATTTGAGTCACATTCACACACAATATGCGTTATTTCCTACGCGTTCTATATTCTTATGTTAATTTATGCAAATGGCACCTGCCTCGTTTTGAATTTGCAATTACTGACGATTTTAATATTTGCAAGGTGTAGGTAAACACCTACAAGTTCACATTTTACTAGGAACATAATAATCAATGAATTGTTGGTATAGGTCATGACAAACGATATCAGGAATTGAATGCAAAACGAAAATGAAAGGGCAAGAAAATGCATTGAAACTGTCTGCTGCAAAATGATCTCGAACAATCTAAAATCTATGAAGGCATAAAGTAGAAATCACAGTAAAAACAAGTGATCTAAGATGACAAATCAAATACTTCCAAACGCAATTAATGTAACAGTTTAAACGAGCAAGTCGATTTGATATGCAAGAAGTTTCTCAAAGACAAGATTTGCATTTGGCATTACACTCCAGAACTGTAGAATGGACATTTTGTCTTGTAATTTACGTTGGTATGCGCAATTGTTGTTACTGGCCATATAAAGCGATGTAGAGGAAGAGTTGGTTTGTTGTGCGGACAAATAACAACATCAGGATAATATTAATAACCAACGACCTTAGGCGTTGACAATGCGACCAATGCGACCTCGTCGCATCACAATTTTCAATTCACTTCCCGGTACGTTTATCGACCACTTCGTAAATATTGCTTCTATTTGCACATGAATGTTATCGCCAAAAAATAGATGAGTTCCTCAAAAAATCTATTTCATCCATAAATCAACAATTTCATGACAGAAACCTTGCTATAAAGTTATTCACTGGATGATTACAGTGATCCCTAATTATGTGTAATAACAAATAATTAAATTACCGTCAAATACGAATGATAAATGTTATTTCGAGAGAGGTTCGTCGAAAAATGCATTTACCATGAACCGCGTGTGGCTTGTTATAATGCTCATATCAAAACACAGGAAATGTTTCTGCCATCAAATGAAAGAAAAAAATAGCAAAATGAAAAATTAGAATGAAATTCATCATCTATGACATTGCAAAGGTCAATTTAGTTATCAAATGCGAAATAATAACAACATCCATGATGGTCAATCAGATTTTTGTCAATTTTATTTACTTATTACTATAATTGATCCAAAATTTCGAAATGAATTTATTATTGGATGCTCCAATGAAAGCAAACTATTTGAATATGGCCTTCGAATAAGTTCACTTCTCTTTTTGTTTAATTTGTTTACTTTTCAAGGATTTATATCAATTGCAATTCCCTTTCATTCATTTTAATTGCCAATATTTCAAATATTTTTAGGAATATTTTATTAAGTGATGAAAATTAGTCCAAAAACTAGTAATCAATTTAGAAAATGAATCAAACGACTTGGTATTTTCTAATTTAAATACCATTTGCAGCAAAGATGACAATTACTATGAATTCATACGTATATTATTTATTGTACTCATAATAATATACTGTATATGGCAGAAACACACAGTTGAAACTAAAGAAGAATTGTTTAGAAGCCAACTGCAATTTGCGACGAACATTTAATTAAGCGGAAGTACTTTTATATAATTTAATTCAATAGCATTAGATTCATTACTTAGAAATGACTTCAGACGTATGAACGAACGCATTGCCTACGAAAACGAGGATTTTCATAGAAAAATGTCAAAAAATTATGTTATGTCATATTAGTTAACAAAACGAGCGTTCGGGCGCCATGCAAAATAAGTCGTGCACCTTCGTGGATGGAATTGTCATTTAACGTTCGGCCTGTGCACAACGCTTGCTCCAGACATTTGTTAAATAATTGGAATAACATTTAGTGACTATTCAAACACTGTGTGCTCGTATAAGACAAAGTTTTTATCGTACGGTTCGTTCGTGGTCGGTTTTCGTTTCAGTAGAGTCGAATGCAGTAGAATAATCGCGAATATTGTAGTAGCGTTACGAATTTTGTGGTTAGGTTAAAAAGTACCGCAAGCGGTTCGCATCGCCCATATTGAAATTTGCAATATGTAATGTAATTGTTGCGGTAGAATTGTTGATGTAATAATTATGTCAATTGTCGAAAAACGCGAATAGCAATTAGTGAGTCGGGCGAAAAACGTTCGGAATCGTTACGAGACGCGAAAAGTGATCGGATTGCAGAAAATGTACGTGACTGATATTGTGAAGCGTTGTGCCAGGTCATGAGAGACTTTCGATTCCATTCCATGCTGATTGTGTGTTGTAGGATGCTTTAAAGGTAGATACTTTTATACAATGAGATGCGCTATGCAATGCGGATAGATTTCAGTTGTTTTAGCAACATTGCACATTTTAATTAATCCAAGGAATAATGTTTAAAAATATCACAAAATGAACAACTTGATGAGTGCAATTCCTATAATTTTCATGATTTTTGCGTGTCTACCTGGAATATGACGTCAATGTTGTAAATTATAGCTTAAGCATTTCGCATTCCAATTGATATTTTAACAGTATCTTTTGCAGATCAAATAATTCGGAATATTAAAAACTTGTTGGGTTGCTTCTCACATCAAATATCTTTGATGGAATCTTCTGTTAAATCATCAATATTTATAAACTAGAAATGAAACTTCTAATTCACGAACAACATGTGAAAAATGCTTGTTCAATCATGTTTTATATCTGCATTTATTCACTGATAACTCATATCAAATGACATCTGTACAAACGATGCTAGCAAAGTGAAGGTCTATTCGGTAAATTGCAATGTGCAAATGGCAAAATTGCTGTATATTGATTGAATGTTAATTTCCTTGGCACATTTGCATTCAAAGTCAGAAGTGCATTTAGCAACAAGAATTGTTATACTGTATTTTTGTTTGCCTATAACAATCTATCAAAAATTGATGATGAAAATTTCTTGCCATGTTATCAACAAGTGCACATCAACAATGTGTTTATTTAAAAGTATAATTATTTGCATTTTACCACTATCTATAATGAATCATCTGAGAAATGATTCATAAGTTATCATTACTTTATAAAAAATAACTTAACAAATTCATAAATGTAATCTTAGATTAACAAATTACTGCAAAATATTCTTCATCATCGACATGTTGAAATTTATGATGCATTAACAAATTGAGACAATAACTTCATTATTTGTTGCACAAATTTCTAAAATAAATCATATTTTAAAGCGCAATAGAAATTCAACATATGATGATCAATGGGTAAATCATTCATTGTTTGTTTGTAAAGGCAGGGAGATAGCGTTGATAAATGAGAAGATAACAAATGAGCAAATAGATTTGTTCAAATTAGACACGTCTCAACGATATACATTTTTAGAGAGTATAATAGAATTCATTGCACTTATTGTGAAAATTATTCTAATAATTTATTGCTGTTTGCCGAATAGTGCCAGGTTATTCTTTGTACACATTCGTGGATGAAATGAATCAAGGCCCTCGCATATTGCATCGCGTGCCATCAAGTCACAAAACGAACAACGTCTTTGTAATTTACATTGACGATGTATTATTGTAATCGATACAAATGCAAATAAGTTTTGTACTGGGTTTTGCTGGATCTTCGTAGTCCAAAAATATTGTTGCTGAAGGTTTTACTATGAAATAATTTTGTAATTCAATATTGGAATCATGTTTAAGATATAACATAACAAAAGTTTGAGACAGTGAATTAGATTCTTTAATATATTGATTTGCATATTTGTCCAATGGTAGCAACTTTAACTGAAAAGTTTTCTAGTTTAAAACTACAAATGATTATCATGCAGATTTGGAGCAACGACCAAACAAATGCAATCCAATAGAGGTACAACATTGTCCATTGTTTGCTAACATTTATTTTTGGTTTTATGTGCACTCAATGACGAAAATACAATTCGTTGGTTCTTTTTCCAACAGAATAATAGTCTTCTGGGTTCGGTTACATGCTAATAACAATCAATATAAACTGAAGCAGACCTGAGAGAAATTTGCATGTTAAATGTATAGCACTAAAAAGTTCCATTGCAAAATTTATTTCTACAGGATGATTATTAATGCGGACTAATTGTAAATGATATCCCAGGATAACTGAATGATTTTTTGTCGCCAGACTAGTATTGAATAATTTGTAAACAGTCTCTTAATTATTGAACAGTCTCGTTCGATTTGACAGACGTAGAATTATCAAGAAAATATTCGTCTCTCCAAATATTTGTTTGTCAAATCATTGAATGCAAGAGTAACTAACAATGAGACAAAATGCATTTGCCTCTCATTCGATATATTTAATAACCTCGAACCATGGAATGCAATTGCTCTATTCCTATTGTTATTGCCGTTATTAGAGCCGCGGTTGTTGTAATCACAATATAACGCAAATTACGTCCACTCGCGTATCACAATCATTATTTTATTATGCAAAAGCCAACAGACGTTAACCAACAATAGCAAATCGATAGAAGCTATAAAAATTCGTTGATAACACTCATTAGATTCCAGAAGCGGCCGCAAAAACGTTATTCATTGAGTAATCTTCCACGAAAAAACTTCTTAATGACTTTGTGACTTGAAAACTTTGAAATTGTTTGTTGTTTGTTTCCTTAGCTGCTTTAACAAAACTTACCAGTGCGGAATTGTCATTAATTGGCGCCGATTGCACCTGGTGATGATGATGTGTGAGTAGAACGAGTGCGAAACTCGTCGCAATGACTAATTGCATAGCACTTAACACCATTATTAATTAAGTACGGTGCGCAGAATCGATTCGATGTTGCGCACTTTGGATTCAGCGAACTTCTTTCAGCGCAATTTTCGCGACTTTTTGACTGGAATTTGTTCGGGTGGATTCGAGTAGATGTTTGGTGAGTCATTCACGTGTGTTTCGCGTCCGTTCAAAGTCTAATCAATTGTAATGAGACAGGTTTGACTACCACCGCTCGCCGATTCGGACTGAAGTTGCGAACGCGCGCTCCCAAGTTTATATCAGCTTCTACCGTCCGCGTTGCGCGAGTCTCACTGATCACACGAACAATAAGCGAGCTGTTGGTTTCTGCATGCGTACTGTTTGATCTATTAATGATTCGATCTATGACTCTCAACTAATCGGTTCGCGCTTCCATGCGTTTCGATTGTCGCGTCTCGGATCTGCGACGAGTTACGTATAATTCCCGTTCGTTTCCAATACGTTTTTGATGGATTTATTCATCTGGAGAGTGTAAACATAATGATTGAGCTTGTAACCGATCAATTAATCGCTGGAATTGTTTTTCTGGTATTTTTGTAAACTTCCTGATCTAACAAAATCGTTCAAACGAATATCCGTTAATTAGAAAAGTTATGCTATAATTTTATTGATTTTTTAAATACAACAAATTGTACATGCTCATACTAATCAATGCAGGTAGCTTCACATTCTATTTCATTATCGGTTGTATTGTGCAAATAATTCGCAATTTACTTGACAATTTCAGATTTTCAACATTGCATTTTGCATCATTTGAATAAGAGCAAACAATTTTTTCTCTATACACTATTCATAAATAGCTATTTGTTATAATAGTTGCTATTGTTGATAATTGCTCTTGTTACAATTCCATCCTAGGGTCAATTCATGAAAGGACAAATATTGATGGATAATTTCCACAAATGATTACACATAATTTCTATAAATTAATCGCTGAATATATTTTCTAACAAATTAATTCAATGTGACAATGTAATCTTTGAATGATATAATTTTTGGTGCGTACATTTTAAGCATCTGAAAAGCAGTTGAAAATGGAACAGATAATTCTGAGCATACAATTTTCCATCCAGTTCAATGCCAATTATTAAGCAGATAGGAATGAAATATTAAGTTTATGATACGTTTAGTGCACTCATTTTGAAATTGCTCAATCTTTAATAGTGTAATCTCATTTTTGTTGGGCATACAATACAAATGAGATAATTATTATCTCCAAAGGACTAAACTGACTAATTTCAAACTAGAATTTTAAACAATTGTCATTTAATATTTTACATTATCGTAAAATAATTGCACAGAAACAGTTTTAAATTAATTAAATTCAGAGAGTGTTCAATGCCTTTGAATAAACTTAAGCCTAATGTTGAATTACTAAGTTTAAACCAAGAAATTATTATTCATTGTGAATAACAGTCGGTGTCGATTTTGGTCGGAACTGATAGAATAATTTGTTGCTCGTCCAGTTCAGAAATTCGCTACTTCCGGCAAGTCAGAAATTAAAATGCATCAAGTGAGCCAAATCATTCCAAACTTGAGGGGCTTTTTTGCAGTTGAAACTTTGAAATACCTATTAGACATTAGATCTAGATAAAACTCATCATAGGCGGGCAATTTGTAATAAAATTTCTTTGAATGCATCAAATGAAAAACCAATAAATAACGATAAACAATCGGCCAGTCAGACAAACCGCAAACCAGAAGAGTGAAGAGTGCATCCATGAAACAATGGCTATTGTAGCCATGATCCTGGAAAAATCGCAAATCATTATCATGGTCATCGACAACACCTTCATGCCATCATCATCGTCATCATTATCATGATCATTGCCCCCCTATTTTGTCGAGGTTATCAGCTGAACATCATCAATACAAATTCGTCCTGTTTAATATTCAAGGGCAGGTGACCGCTAATAAAATTTCGATCATTTATATCTGCGTTTTTTATTCATTATAATCCAGCTGGGCGTGAATATTCGCCTGAGAATGAAGTTGTTAAAACGCATTTATTATTCATGTCATTTACATTTTGTCTGCACTTTACCCCCAAGATATTTGTTTCAACATTTTTTGAAAATTACAAATTATATGTGCAATTAAAATCGAATTTAAAATATTCTTTAAGAAGAGATATTATAATTTTTGAGTTCAATGAATTGTTTTAATAACCTTGCAGGAAGTTTGAATTTCTTTTCTGTGTGTAATATTAAATCAGTTACTCATTAATTGATTAAAATATCTTTGCGGTTTTTCTGTTGGCCCAAATTAAGAGTCACACACTCAAATCTTAAACATATGAACCTTTGAATGTTTATTATTTTTAATTTCCATCATGTGCTGCAGACGTTTTGTTAGATATAAATTTCAATTATAGCATGATTACATTGATGATGAGTCTCGTCCATGTGCAATGCAATTACAGTAGCTATCAGTTTGTGAATAAACGAATTGCAATGCGAAACCAGCGAAGAATGCGTGCACTGTCAACTTGTTATGCTTATTTTGTGCGTTCGTTTCTGATAAATGTATATTTGTGACTCATTCACAAGAAGCACCAGACATGCCTCAAGATAAAAAGTCGAAGAAATAAAATACAAAATCGGTTTACATCTAAGAAGGAAAGAAGCGAACATTATTACATTGCTTTTTGAGGCGTAAACATCTCATACAACAGTCAGTACTGGCCAAAAACCATAACAACTAATATTACAATTAGCATAAGTTCAAATAACTTTTTTGGAATTGTCACATAGCGTTTTTACAATTCGATAGGACAAAGTAATTTAGTCCAAAAACAATTTGAAACTTGTAGTTGATTTGTAAAACATTGACGCCCATGCATGGAAGTCAAGAACGCGATTCATTCAAGAACGCACACGTTGCTTATGTTCCACTGCTTTAGCGTCTAACATTTCATCGCTTTCCAGCAGACAAGAACCAGCACCCAATTCATATGTGCGTGACTCACGCTTTAAACTGTTCTGTAACAACAAAATGCGAATTTGAATAAGAGCCGAAAACTTAAAGCGTTTCCAGTGAATTACAATTTCATTTTTCACTGGAAATCTGGCTCAACACTTGAATACTGCTCTAGTTTTATTGATCTTGAACTGCACACAAAGTTAAAGCTTATTACTTTAATGCATAAACAAATTTATGAGTAACATATGCGCTAAAAATAAGTGCAATTTTGATGCCCATCTAATCGAGCAATCATTAATGATGAATTATTATATCAAATTTACTATTACAACTTGTAGCAAGTTCTGTTTACATTATTGATGAATCAGGTATTGTTTATTATATATTATTTATCTTTTGCAGGTAGGTGCCCTGAGGAGTTTCGCTGCAGTCGCACTTTTCATGGAGTTTGGTGAGTCAACTTTGATACGCTTATTTCGAACGCTCGCATTTCAATGCGAATTAACGCACGCAGACGCAATTAATTGAGAGGAAATGTAAAGCATGATGAAATTAATTAACAGCAATGACGCTTCCCGCATTTTCATGCAATTGCTCAGGCGGCTCCAGTTTCCAGATCAAACAAATTGACGAATTGAAAATCCCAATTATTTCACTCTAATCGAGAGCAGATGTTTTTTCTTCTTAATCGTTCATTTTGATGGTCGTATTTCATCTGAATGGGCTTTTAAAAGCCGCTAGTATGACGTTATCCTGCAACATGAATCAAACATGTGATTATACTGAAAAAAATCGCATACAAAATTCATCACAATTGAATTTCTTACAAGCTACTGATAACTCGTAACGAATTGCTGTAATTTTCAAAGTAATTTTCATGCTTACCTGCATATCCGCATGCATAACAATGCGCCTAAACTCGCTTGAGTGATAGTAATCCATGAAATCGATGTCGTTTAGTATTTAGCAACGTAATCATTTCGCGCGGTTAAATAATCGCTCAATTCTTATTTGCTATCATTGCTTATTTGTTCTTGTTTGTCCATACGGGACTGATCGACTGATATCTTATTGTCATTGCATCGAACTTTTTACATTGATTGCTCTTTTCTGGTTGTTTCAATCAAGTTTTTTGTCCGCGCAATTTGCGCGCCTCCAATTTTTATTTCGTGGCCAGCGCACATCGAGTGAAAGCAGCGATTAAGTAATTGCGCCCGTAATCGAATTCTTCACAATTTGACGATTTTTTTCCTTGGTTTCGCGCCTTTGCAGCCTGCTCCAGTGAGACGAGTTGCTTCAACCTGGAAAAACAATATGCGATATAGTATTCATAGTAGCGCGCTTACAATTTGCATAATGAGTCACATTTTTTGCGAACAAAAGCATTCCCCAATGTTTGATTCATTTGTCGCTTGATGCCGGCAAACCACTATTTGTTGTTTTTAATTCTTTCGTTACTAATTGATGAAATGAAGAATCGTAATTGACGTCAAAGAAATTATTGATAAGAGGCAAACCTACAAGCTTCATATTCCGTTTTGGTTTTTTTGGTGTTTATGTTTCGGCAATGAGTAAGATGTTATAGTTTACTCGTCTGTTAGGTCGTACATAGAGGAGTGTTATACTTTAAACAGATTATTTCTTTATCACTGTTTGAAGACAAGTTTTCTTCGCGCACCCGCGTCTTGGGAAATCCCCCAAATTAATCAGCATTTTGCGCACTTATACCGGATATTGTTTGATCATGAAAAATGACAAATCGTTTTTTACAAATCATCAATTAGTTCACTCATGTTATTAATTTGTAATAACTGGTTATAATTAAATTATAGAGTTTATGAACAGGAACTCTTCATAGTCAGAAAATTCAGATTTTTAGTAATTAGAAAATATATAGAGTTTGCAAAATCCAACTGAATCAATAAAAATTAAATTTTCATTTACAATCTCTATTACTCATATCGATTCTCATCGTTTAACGTCTTTCACTCGTAATCAATAGTATAAATTTAAGTGAAATATACAATATCAAGGCTAATATTTAAAATCTCTCGATTTGTACAATTGATAATTAAGTATTAAATATCTGAGATCACTAATCAGTGCTATAAATGACTAGCCATGCTTAATGTACTAGCTACTGATAAAATTTGTTAGCAGTTTTGTTGTTTGTTGTTTTTCGTTAAATTTCGTTTCACTCGTCAAACTTATTTTAAAATGTCTAGGAATAATCGGGTTGATAACTCGTTGGCGTATGCTTCAACAAGTGATCTTGTTGAAGCCAGGAATTGTTAGATAACCATTGTGAAAGACCGATTTGTCGTTGGCAGTATTCAAACTGAAAGCCAATAGTTTTTCGGCAGCGAGTGGATGCCAAACTCCAAAGGTACATGCAGCATTATCTTCGTTATCATAATAGTGGCACTTCTTTGTGACGCGTTTCGATGGCATATATTCGAACAGATTGACGATATCACAATGTGGTAGCAGTACAGCCAATCCTAAAAAGCCCAAGATAGATTAAATTGATAATTCAAACTTATTAGAAGTAATTGGTGATCAGAATGTAATATTACCAAGAAATCCTGATGATGGGGGATTTCGTCGCAAACGACTGGGCGAATTACTCTGAAGATACTCCCACAAATTCCATAGGGATTTCGGATTGAGAAGATACACTTTCGACTTGGGCATTCGTTTGCGAAATTCGAGGTAGTTTGGGAACAAATCGTGCTCGGGATGCTGATACCACTCGTTCAGGGTGGACGTATAATTGCTGGGATCCCAAGCAAGTATCGTAATATTCCGGTAGATTTTCGATTCAAGGAACTTGAAGCGATCCTTGCTCATCACTTGAGAATTCAGTATGCGTATCGTCGTCTTGCGCCCAACATCGAGCTGATAGCCGTCTGTTGGAGCGTGATTAAAGCGCAAAACGACATCATGGCCATCTACGAAATTAACATTTCATTAAAATATCAATCTAAACTATTTAAAACCATCTAAATACCTATAAAATGTCCCAGACGTGAATTCATCAACGATCCACTGCTTGCAACAATTGCACACGTCTTATAGGTCTTGTTCTCCAGGAAATCCCGCTTGGGGATGACCTCCTTGAAGACATTTCGACTGAATGGTTCATCGGTACGCCTCACAGTTCCGACTTGAACTTTTTTGAACTCGCACATCAATTGATTACGCTCTTTATTGAGATGGTTGCCTTTCGGTCCTTTGTACTGTACGTTGTATGGGTTTTGGGTATCTAAACCCGACTTCAAAACGTTCCCTTCATCCATGAAGACTCTCTTCAGCTCATTTAAAATTTTCTCCTTGTATTGCTGAATTTTGGCGTCACATTCTTCGGTGCTATCGTTGAATAAGCAGGTGTATTTCTGCGTATCAAGCATAAAATCGCTTTGCAAATTTGGGAAGCGTGGACGCGCATTTTTAATGATAGTAACGTTATCAACGTCTCGAGTTGCATGATGGTGGCTCGATGTACGATTTCCTCCCTGATTTTGTTCCTGTTTCCCTGTGTCGTTCAAGGGAATCCCTCGATTGTAGAAATAGATCTGCTGTTCGTAATTGTTCGTTGAGGAGTACGCATCTTTTTCGATATACATCCAATATTGAGACCAAAGGACGTACATGTAGCCGCACATTCCGAAGAAGATGAGGTTGATGAAGACCCAGATGGTCACCACTAGGGCACGCATCGTTTTCAAATTTGGATCTACTTTAAGTTTCCTGAAATTTAAATTTCATTAGTTGCTAGTTGAATTCTAATTCCATGAAACAGCCTTAAATCTAATTAAACTAATGCATTGTAATTTGTTGCTATTCAACGAAACGCAATCAAAATGCGCGTTGTAGATACACGGAACTGTACGTGCTCACGCTAATTTTATTGTCATTGCTGAATATTTAGGCATCAGGAAATCATTACAACTTCGTTGAAAGTTATCATTAAGCTATACTCAAATGTGAGTTATTGTTTTGGCTTCCTCTGAAGGAAACTAAATGCATTTCCGTTAAATTTCATATGCGGTTGAATCGTTATCATGTCCTAATTAAATTCTCGCGACAACAACCTGTTATCAACTCGTTATCAATTACATCCTGGGATGAGTCAACGATAATCTTCGAATTAGAACGCCCTGTATTGCATGACATAATCAATATCTGATTCCGTAGACGAATCAAGGTTACAACTCGAGCTCCGCAATAGCTAGCGAATAAAACAAGTTAACGACTCGGTAGAATAAATGACGAGCACGTGCTAAATGTTTTGTCAAAGTACTCACAAATTATTGCTTCCTTGGTGCCCTTCACATCGTGAAGCCGTGAATTGTTGGTGTTGTGCTTCGAAGCGGCTTCGAACGGAACCATCTACAGCTGTTCTCATTCAATAGGCAAGTTTTAGCGAGCATGCGTAGGACTAGTATAGATTCGCACGCACATCGAGTCTAAATTCATTTGAAATACTTCTCCAGGCAGCTGAAACGACATTTCATTTGAATACTATCATTCTGAGGCCATTGCCAAGATGACTATCACTGTTTTGGAGGAGTTTAAACGCACCTGGTTGATATCAACGCTGGGGTTCTTCCTCACCCTCGGAGGAATCTATCTTTTGACCTGGAACGAAGGGCGCGCCGTGCACCACACGAACTCCTTGGACGAGGCCTTCTACAACGTGCTGCCGGTCAATGTGTACGAACCCATTCGACCCGAACTGGACGGCCGCCTGGTGCACATCAGCGGCAAGCTCCTCATCGACGAGCCGCTCACCGAGCCCGAATACGGCGTTTCCATTCAAGCAGTAAAGCTAAAACGGCGCGTGCAGATGTTCCAATGGGTGGAAGAACGGGTGCCCAGCAATTATGCGGACACGGACGCTGCGTTCTCAGCAAACGCGCGAAATCGCGACGACTCCGATTACTACTACGTAACGGAATGGCGCGACAAGCTGATAGATCACAACAGCTTCTATATTCGGCATGGGCACTACAACCCCAAAGAGATGCCGCTCACGACCCACGTCTACGTATCGCCGTCCGTGCGTGTGGGCCAGTTGACTGTCGGCTCAGAGATTAAGAATAAATTCAGCGATTATGTTGAAATGACCAGCGATGAACGCCCTGAACGTAGGGACATCAAGCTACACCTGGGGATCTACTATCACTGCGACGACGTGTGGAATCCCGAGGTTGGAGACATCAGAGTTCAATTCTATGCAGCTGGGCATAATGGTGATGGTATCACCATCATCGCAATGCAAAAGGATGGCAACTTGGTGCCATACACCACATCGAACAATCATGAAATTGCATTACTTCGTCATGGAGAGTTCAATATCAAACAGATGTTTGACTATGAACACGCTGACGTCCGGCTGGACACATGGAAGATGCGTGGGGCTGGAATCTTCGTCTTGTACGCGTCAAGCGTATTTCTAGCTCCGATCATAAGCGCCTTGTCCCTAAAACTACCTCGACATTTGGCCCTGCCCGATGTCACCCCTTCGATAAGTCTTACGATTGCGATTTCCGTGGGTCTCTTCATCATCTCCACAGCGTGGATAGCGCATCGACCTTGGATCGGTTTCACGCTGCTTTCTGCGTCCTTCAGCCCGCTCGTTTATGTGCTGATGTCGGTTTATGGTCGCTGATGGCCCAGCAATCGTTCGCGCGTCGTGCGCCCTACGAAGTCTATCAAGTGGAAATATCGATTCGAAGACGTTCTTTTATGAACTCCGCGCGCGCTTGTTAACTGTTTCCCACTCGTACGCAACTCCAACACGAGAAGTTTGTCATTCTCTGATGAACTCGCTGCTGAGGGTCGCGTAAACGTGTGAGAGAGAATGCAGCAGCCATGAAGTCATCATCAATCCTATTTATTTGTTTCGCTTTTATTTTGCTGCGTGGTGCGGTAGTTGAATGCAATCGAGAACAATGCGTCGCGAAAAATGGTAATAAGTGTAAAAGCGAATTGAGTGCTGAAAATAAATACACCAAAGGTAACAAAACAATCGATCGCAGAGGGAGTAAAGTTACACTTTATTCCCGCTAAGCAATCGTTTAACACCGTGGAGGGAGTAGGTCTGGAGGTAGCGCTACCTATTCTTGCCATGTAAATTTTTCGTTTGGCCTTCAAAGCAGGTTTAGAGGTCTTTTTCTGTCATTTACTGTCATTTTGAGATTTCATTGGCGTGCACCATGCGTGCACTTTGTAACTCCCACCCACCCAACATTTCAAGACCCCTTTGTAGCACACTACTCCGACGCCACTGACTGAGCGACCACGAAGAACCTTTTATGACCCTTATGTAAATAGACACTTTTTCGAGTTAGCGCTCTCTCCAGACATTCTCCCTCCACGTTTAACACATACACATAACCTCAAACAACTACTTGCATTCGTCTGTAGACTGTTTGCCGCAAAGCTATGTTGTTTAGGTTGCCTACGTTGAAGTTGCAAAAACTTAATGAATTTATTTTAGATTCCAACGATAAATATTCGCACTATTTAAATAAAATCGCTGAAGCTAAGGCGGAATATGTACCATGCGATTCAACAAAGTGTCATTGCCATTCAAGAGTTATCTCCCATGACTTGAAACCATTTAAAGCTGGTATTACAAAGGACCTCATCGATAAAGTCAAGGATAAGTTAGTACATTGTTTAAAATGAAGGATAAAATTTCCTTATCTTGTTCATTTCATTTCAAGGGGAACTAAGTATCAAATATTAAATGGAAAAATCTACAGGGACAAAAACTGTATGTTCCCTGCACGATGTTTGGGTATTGAACATTTTCTTTTTGAGACACTACCAAAGCTACCTAACATGGAGTTCATTGTGAATACACGCGACTGGCCTCAAATTAACAAGAATTATGGAGTTTTTGGACCTGTTTTTTCATTCAGTAAAACTTCTGAATTCTATGATATCATGTATCCAGCATGGGCATTTTGGGAAGGAGGTCCTGCAATTTCCCTCTATCCACGTGGAATTGGTCGCTGGGATTTACTAAGGGATCAATTGGGAGAAAAGGCTAATAAGACTACATGGGAGAATAAGGAAGAGAAGGTTTTCTTTAGAGGTTCTCGTACATCTAGCGAACGAGATACTCTTATCTTATTGTCTCGAGAAAACCCAGATTTGGTAGATGCACAATACACCAAGAACCAAGCTTGGAAATCAGATGCAGACACCTTGCATGCACCTCCAGCTAATGAGGTTTCATTCAATCAGCATTGTAACTACAAATACTTGTTCAATTTTCGCGGGGTTGCAGCAAGTTTTCGTTTTAAGCATGTTTTACTTTGCAAATCGTTGGTTTTCCACGTTGGCAACGAATGGCTAGAGTTTTTCTATCCGTCCCTTAAGCCTTGGGTGCATTATGTCCCTGTAGCACCTAATGCTACCATGCATACCCTGAAGGATCTCATCGAATTCTTTAAAGAACATGACGATTTGGCGCAGGAAATTGCTATTCGTGGCTTTGAAATGATTTGGAACAATTTGCGCATGAAAGATGTTAATTGCTATTGGCACAAGTTGCTTAAAAAATATGCAAAATTACTGACTTATGAGGTAGAACGTGATGAAACTTTAATCGAAATTTGGCGTTAAACTTTTCAATTTGGGGATAACGAAAATGTCTATATTCTAAAGGCGATACTTATCTGCATACTTATTTGTAATTCCTAATGAATTTAGATGATTGTGATATGTGTCGACACTTATAATAATTGTAGGGCTACTCCACATTTTTCTGACAATAACTCAGACAATAATTAGCTGTAAGAAATCATAAATTCTGGAGATTGCTCGCTTATTCGTACAAATCTATACTCCTATTTATATTGCAAGTTTACAATTTATCGAAATGTGACTATGACAATAATGTTTCGTAATGAAACACCCTCAGACGTCCATTATCTACTTTAAATAATGAAATATCTATTGATAGTGCATATCTAATCCTTGCTATGGTCTTATATCAAGAGTTTGTGAGAACTTTATTGTTATTGATGTTGTCTGTAAAACAATGTATTCAATTGTAGGAAGTATTATTGAGTTCTTTGCTCTAAGTTTATCATTACTCTTAAGTGAAGATTGAAAAGTATTCAGACACAGTGATATATTATGTTTTAAGCCAAAATTAAGAATTGATTTTCCTAAAATTTTGTAGTCAATTGCAAAACACTATTTACAATAAGTTATATATTTCCAATTTACTAGTAGTTGATTGCTTAAGTTTGATATTTGAACATTTTAAATTAACTTGTATTAGCTGATAGAGATACTAAAGATATCTTCTTGAAAATGAGGTAATTCCAAAATGTAATTCAGGAATATCAGCTTGGTAATCGAAAAGTACTTAAATTATCATTATACATCACATATTTATCAAATGTAATGTTTAGATGTCTTATTAAATGTGTAGTATTCAAATGCAAGTTAAAGCAAAATTTTAGAAAACTTTTATTCATCTAGCAGCCCAATTATGATCACTTTGAAAGGAAGATAATGAAAGTAGAAAACTTTGTATTTCCCATTTATTAAGTAAACCAAAGAAAAGCAATTCAAATTTTAGCAATAAAATTACGCTCAGCAGCAAATCTCTTTGCTAAAATCCAAACATTGTCACTTGTAATAAATTACTACGTAAATCATACTTTCATGTGCTGCAAAATTGCATATTATTGCAACACTTTCTTGTGCGCTGAACACAACAAAATGCAAGTATAAACGAACATGATTATAAAGCTCATGATTTCGCATATAAGGCTTATTTGGCAATAATTATAAGACGCTGTCGATATCAATACTGCTATCACTACCATATAAAAACTCGTACATTGAAGTGGCCAACTCATCCACCTCATCCTTCGGGATTTTAGCAGAGCGTCCTGTTCGTCTAAATTCAACATCTCCATCGAAATCATCATCGGTTACACCCGCATACTTTTCGCGGACATCTTTCATGATACATGCTTCTAACTTCTTGTGCTTGTAGCATTTGAAGAAGAACATTGGTCTCACAAGTTCACGGGACAATGGTGAACGTTCCTTCTTGACATCGGGAATACATTGCTAGAAACAAACCAACCACATTAACAATCATAATTTAGCGAACATTTTTAAAATGTTTACCGAAAATTGTTGGCAAAAAACGACGCCATCCTGCATATCTTTCTTGAGTTCGTCAGCAACAGGAAGGTTGCTGATACGTTCAGCAATCTTCTCGAAGTTTGGTTCCAGATTTTCGTCCAAATATCCCAGTTCTTGCATAACGCAAGTCACATTACGCACTTTTCCTCCAGTTCGTGATGTAAGTGCCTCCAATTGATTCCTGATATCCATGTCTCGCTGTATATAAAGTAGTAAATTATACAGTGCAGCATTTGGCGCAAGATGTGACTTACAGATACTCTGTTGTTGCCGAAATATTGCGGAGCAAAGAACGGAAATCCAGAATATTGTTGGGCTGGATAAGATTGCGCTGGTTGATGGTATCCCGGATAATAGAAAGGCGCTGCAACTGGTGCCTGATGATATCCGTTGTAGTAACTTGGTTGATAAGGTCTGAATTGTCCAGCATAAGGATTCTAAATGTTCAAATTAGTAGAAATTAGTTTGAAAAGTTTAAAAACTAAATGAAGTTCGTCTGTATGCTCACAGAGGGCGCTACGTGTTCCATTTGCAAATATTTCCGAAAAATTTCATACTCACAGCAACGGGTCGATAAGATAAGATTGCTTGTTGCAACTTCTCGGCGTCGAACGTTTGCTGATTGGCGAACACCGTATTCTCTGGGTCGGCAATCTGCGCGGGAATTTGCGGTTCGCGATTATCATAAACATGAGCGGGAGGCGGAATCGGACGTTGCGTTGTTGGGGGCAGTTCGTAGGCGGCACATTTCGCGCATGCCGCTTTCATTTCCTTCCGGATTTGTTTGACTACTTCCTGTCCAAAGCAGCTCTCATAGATCTAAATAAAACACACCAATTAGATCATTTGAACTATAATAGAACTTAAACATTTGAATTGATGTGCAATTTCATGTAGTAGCTCTTGTATTATCCGATCATCCAAATAACAGCAAATCGCGAATATTTAACGGTACGTGCACATAAAAACCACATGACAAGGCGCGCAACTTCGTCGCAAACTCGCAAAACATGCCAAACATATTCGCATTCGTCAGCGCCGACTTGTTTTATGCCGGCTCAAAAAATGAAATAGCTGGAAAACGGTATATTTTTTCGTTTGATTCTTGCGCGCGCAAAAAATATTTCATGACATCGAGACAATTGCCATTGATTTTCAATCAGTAAAAGTTTGAGAAAACTTTTTCTCACCTTCATCATTGCATACTTCTTGATGAATTTGTCTTCGCTGCTTCCGAAACCGGAAACGGAGCTGAGCATCGCCAAGAGAGCGAATGCCATCCACATTGGCGACATTCTTTACGGATTGCTTCGGTTTCGTTTTCAATCTGTAAGAAATGAAATGATTACCTGCTGGGTTTTACGACTTTATAACTACTTAGCTGATAGATAGATAAAAAAACGAATGAGAAAAATGAGATGAGGACTCAACGAGTTTAATGAGTCAAGTTAATAGCGCAGATTCCACTCACACTTATGAGTATCAATAGCTAGCTATGTAATTTTCAACTTCAGACAGCATTTTTCGCATAAGAAACTAAGTAATTGAATTGTTCGGCGTGGTTTTATTTGCACGTGACATGCGACATGCGGCGTCCGCTGCGATTCCGAATGCAAAAAGCAATAAATAATAGAATTATAAGTACGAGTATGTAGATGCCTCGGTAAGAACCTTTGAATCGGCAGCAGGGAGTACTTAGCAATGAAAAAGAAATGAAGAAGCTTGCGCGCGGTAGAATGCAACTCGTACTGAATAAGTAATCAAGTAACCTGATAATCTCATTTGTTTTTTTGCTCATTTGTTCGTTTAGCTTCTTGTTGTCCTTGTTGTTTTACATACAGTAGTACCTTGAATATAGCTTCATGCAAAAAATGCTTTTTGAAGCCACTAAATTTTTACTATATCATCATTAACAATTGTTTAACAATAAAAATGCAGTTTTATATGGTCTAAACTTTTTTGAGTAGGGTAATGATTGAGTAAATGTTAATAGAACTTGTTTGATTAACTTTGAAAACTTGTTCGCAGTAGTTGGAAATTCAGTAAACTTAATCGACTAAGTTTAAAAGTTTAAAATTCAATACAAATTCTTTGATAATTGTTTTGCATTAAGTAATAATCAACTTACAGTTGTTGTTGTGATCAGTTTTGATCTTGTTGTGGCTTCAGAAGTCTGCAAGAAGCACTGTCCTTCAATGTGTTTTTTCTGCGCATTCAACTTGCACTTGACACTGAAAAGCGGGCGTTTGGCGCACGTCTAGAGTTGTTGGCGCTGTCTAGAATCGAAAAACAGGCGGTTGTTGCTCAGAAGTCGTCGCCTTGGAACTTCTTCGTTGATGGGCCTTGGCGAGGTCTTTATACTACCTTCCTCTCCTCCTCTCTTCCTTCGCGAAGAAGCGACCGCGAGGGAGCAAGGATGCTGTTACGTATCGCAATGTCAAGTTCACGCAGACATTCATTATCGCACATACTCGATGCACGCACTTACATCTCGCCTGTACACTATTTCACATCTTTCCAGAAGTTTCCTACTGCACTTAAGACTATAGTTAGTCGAGTTGTACTTCCAATCCAACTCTTAAGTTCAAATTTATCAGTTGAAAAGCAGTGGGTTGTTGTATAGGATGATAATAACAATTTGCGCTATTGTATTTAATTACAATAAATACGGGTACTAAAGTTATTTAACGCAGCAACAAAATGCTGTACAACTATTTTCACAGTTCATTCACCATGACATCTTGTTTGCTCTCCTTGAAAGTGGACGCTCGTTGTCCAAACATGAGAAAAAATGTAGGAAATTTCGTCACCCAAACGTATTTTCACGTGAGGAAGTCTGTGGATAAATATTGTTGCATCATGGTTTGATTCTATCGCCACTCAAAATTGTTGCATTATGCCTTAATGAGCAGCTTGATTGCATTATTCGACCTGCCAGCTAAATACTAAATCCAGAGTTGGTATATTGAAGATAGAAGAGTGTTGTTAAAGATTTAATTAGTGAACCAGCCTTTTTCTTGTAGATGCGTGTGAGATGAGTATTTAGCGGTTTTTTCCTCTCGAGATTTCGGTTTTACCGCACTCAAATTGCTATCTTCATTTACGATAATAAATTATTTCAGAGATTAGCATTTTAACTTGTTGTAGCATCTTAATTGCTTTCCATGTAATGCTCTGTATGCCCAAGAAATTCTTTGTTTTTGTTATTAAAATTCAATGAAGTCATTGCAGTAAACGTGTATGTACAAAAACGTAGCCAGTATTGAATTTAGACTAATTAAACCAGAAATTAATTGTTTCTTAATCTATCATTCTTCAAAATAATATGCTACTAAAATAATCAGTATGAAAATTAAGGAAATCATTAGACATTCGAGATAAATCCGTGTCTGGAATAGCTAACTTCGCATGGAAATTTAATTACAGTACTGAATTGCAAACAATTATCTTCATATTCGCAATAACCAATTAAACAGCGATTCAGAAACACTTAAAGATGAGTATCTTCTCTCAACACCTTTGAAGATCTCGATGAGGTTCAAGATATTTGCTTCAATAAAGTTTGAGGAACAAGTCGTAGTTTGAAATTTAGTATCGAAGGCATTGACTAATTTTCGCTAATAATAATGAAAGGCTATTTGCACGCCTTTTAGCGACTCGACGTGTGTAAATTTTGGCGAAGCTAACGGTAAATTCGTTTTATTTATTTCACGCCTTGTCATCTCTCGCACCACATTCCTAATTGAACTTGACCGATCAATGATGATCTAACAACGCTATTAAATATTTGAGGGCCCATAGAGAGATGATAATTATTAATGGAAGAAATTATCAATTTTAAAGATAAAACTACAGATAGAGTTCGACCTTGTTTTACATTTTCAAATTATTCTTTATTCGGAATAAATTTTTAATTGTACTCATTTAGTTGCCAAAAACTTATTTTTAAATCTAGTTAAGTATTATGCATAATCTGGAACGTGTGAAACACAACATTCCAACACATGGTAGAATGCTTAAACAAAATTAAATAACAATTACCTACAAATTTCATTTCTTAATTCTTGAAGATTTTTTGTTGTACTAACTAATGAACGATTATTCATTCTTCTGAATTTGCAAATTCTTTCTTAACTGAAGTGCGCAAGCAAAATATAATTCATGTGGTAATAATATGCATAACTTGACTTATGGAAGTAATTACATAGAAGTTGAATTAAATTCTTGGCTTTTTTCTTTTCACTGTGGCCTCATGCGTACAGAAAGCTGTAACTACCATGAGATGCAATTATGTGGAAGTCAATACCTCTGTAATTCACTGATTCAATCTTACACATTATTATGCCTTATGGCACATGCTAATGTTGATGATTACATTGGAGAATAGGAATGAAGAAAAACCATAATTGGCTTTTTTACAACTTGTTAAACCGAATCAATCGTCAATCAAATACTTAGATATAATAAAGCCATTATTTTGATCGATTTTATTGATTTCATGTCATTATTGATTTGCTTTTTATCAATTAGTATTTAAAATAGCTCAGTAATTTAACCGATCAGAAATTAAGAAACAGTTGGAAAGTTTATTCTGATTTTACTTAGTAGATGACTTTAATAAGTCATTATCATCAAGTTAAGACCATCACAGTTACTTTGGAAGAGTTAAAAAATTATCGTCTAGTCAATGGCCACAAAATTACATAAGCATACACGCACTTATTAAATATTGACTAACTAAATGCACTTTTTCCTCTGCTGGTAGTCATCGCCATCAACAAAGAACTCATCTTTGCGGTCGTTTTTCCATCCTGCTCCATCGATTTGCGCTTTTTACACACGCTACCTATCCTGCAGGTAAAGAGTACAAACAAGTGAGGAATACCTGCACTTCAAAGGACGTTCAACCGCGCGAAGAGCGTGAACATCATCTCATCATTAGTTTTCTAGCATGGGCCTGTCAATAGCCGATAGTCGTAGTGTATGCGGACGCACGTTTGTGCGGCCTTGTTGGCCGCGAAGAAATGCATCCTTGCAAAAACCGATGGCCTTACTTACCATCAAACCAGCCAACAAATAGCGCGCCTCGCGAGGGAAAAGTAAATTCAAGCCTTCGCTTTGTTTGTTCTCTACTCCCATTCTTTGTTGATCATTTGCGTTTACATGCTGGAATCATCCTGGAACAATGTTGGATGCAGCGGTACGCTGATATGGTAATTGGGATGTCGATGGGTTTCACATGCGCTCTTTGTAATAAAGCACCATACCTTCAAGTTCGCTTTCGCTTATCATCACCATAATCATGCACTATGAGTTAACTTTTCCTCAACTAGAGAAGATGTAGTCTGCATCATGATAATCTTGAAAGTAACCGCAAACGAAGAAGTTGCGGAAGGTAGATATAAATATATGGTAGACTCTTACAAGGTAATGCAACTCGTTGTTAGGTGCTGTTATATCGACTCCTGAGACTTATGCAATCATGTCATATTCATTAACATATGAAGCGCTTGAAAAGATTCTCATTTATAAGTAAGCGTTAATCGAGAAGAGAAAAAGTGCTGCTATACTCCCGCGGCCATAAAACCAATTATCATCGGACCGACTATACATGGGGGAGTAAAGTGCTACATCATTCATGTCACGGCTTAATGGCTCCCACCATGAACATTCATTAACATATGAAGCGCTTGAAGAGATTCTCATTTATAAGCAAGTGTTAATCGAGAAGAGAAAATATGCTGCTTTACTCCCGCGACCATAAAACCAATTATCATCGGACTGACTATACATTGGGAGTAAAGGCTGCTTTACTCCCGCGGCCATAAAATCAATTATCATCGGACCGACTATACATGAGGGAGTAAAGTGCTACTTCATAAATGTCACGGCTTAATTGCTCCCACCATGAACATAACAAAGAAAAATTAAACCACAAAGTGCAAAGAAAACACGAAAGAATCGGAAGAATTAGATATTTAATTTGATGTTAAGAAAAGGAAGAATGAAGAAACATTTGAAATTTTGATGTTGATGTCTTGTATCATCAACCTTCTTCGGTCTGTTCCTGATCTTGATCATCATCAGCATCTGGATCATAGTTATCAAAACCTGTATGAACACTAGGTTCACTTGGTGCTGTTTTCTCTTGAGACTTCTCCATCAAAACTGCTCCAGGCTCCTCTTCCCTTATAACAGCAGACTCCTCAATGGTAACTTTGCTAGTCGAATGATGTTTACTACCCTTGCTACTCCTTCGACTAAGTGATCCCCTGTACTTTGCTTCAGCCTCCTTGTCTCCAGAGGAAAAAATGGACACCCACGACTTGCTATTCTTCGACCTTTTCTGAAATGGCAGGATACCAGAACTATCCTCACCATGCCAACTTGTAAATGGTGTAAACTCCACAGTTGATGTGGTGAGCCTTGACTTCCAAGGTGTCTGTGGGGAGATCTCGTGCATTTTGGAAGCACTGGATGTTGAAGGGAGTCGATGGACACATTCCAGTAGGATGTCTTTGACAAACTCATCGGTACCAGTTGTTGTAGACTTTTCCTCCGCGGGGAAGATCTTTCCTCTTCGGGTACCTTCTCCTGTAGGTAGATCTATAGACCTCAGATACTTCCGGTACTGAAAGTAGATACAAAGATACAAAATTAGGAAGTTGTTGATTTGAAAAATGGAAGATACATCAGCAGCAAATTCCTCTTCCATGGCTTTCTCCTCGCCTTCTTCTTCAGATCCATCGGAGTCATCCTGAAAGTAGACGCTATGAAATTGAAACTGAAGGTGTTGATGTTGTTACATGTCGTTGGGGTCGCTTCTTGAGGTACTCATCGACGTCGTACTCGATGTCGTAACGCGGTCTGTCGAAGAATTCTTTGATCAATGTCGGAATGTCTCGTCGAGGACGTCTTGTAAGCACATGGCGTGTAATCAGTGCGACAAATGCGCGTACCTGTTGAAGGAAGCACGCGTCGTTTCAGATTTATTGTTTGATTACTGGTTTATTGTTTCGTTAATGCGCGAGCACAAGTTCGCTTCTAATCTTCAGCGCATTGTGCTCAATTAATTGCAGTTACAGTTGGTGGTGTACCACCAACGTTGCTTCCGGATGGTTTGCATTGAACCCAAATGGTATGTTACCTCTGGATGCTTCCTGAGGTATCGATGATCGCTTTTGATAACGTACAATTTCGTTTCGTTCAGTTTCAATTGTTGACAATCAGTCAGGATTTTCGGGTTGTAGTAGGCACATCCTCGAGGTGTGTCTGTTGGATGCAGTTCCAAGGGTTCGATGATATCAATCGAATCGTTAGCCATCTACAAGAAAGAACCAAATTGAGGTGGACCATAAAAAGTTTTGTTGCATGTCTTTCAAAGATCACATATCATATTCAAATTTAGAGTCCGTTACAAAAATTCATCATACCTTCAATTAAACACAACCCAAATTAAATTACAACAACTTTTGTATTTTCATTTCATCTTGAATATACTTCTGAATCAAAAGTTAACGTTTTTCCTGGACAATGGGTACCTCATTCTTGAGGTCGAAATTCTCAAGCTTTTCTTGAGGTGCTCTCATCTTCTTTGGAATTCACCCACACGCGTCTTACGCACGCAATCGCCAAATCTCACCGTTACTTCAGCCATTGTAAACGAAAAAAGCAACATGATTCCATCAAGGTACAAACAAACATGGTATGACTCCACGATAATATTTGTATTTTTCTTGTCTAAGACGTTTTGAGAAGCCTTGTATGTATGATACAATCAATGCTACACACAATTTTCTTCCTCATATTCACATCACTTCTATTTACATTTCTACTCTGAACTTCTCTCTTGTAACAACAAAGTGAACCCGAACTAGAATTATCATCAATATGAGAGCACTTCAAGCTAACTGAACATAATCTCCTCATATATAAATCCGTGGTTATTGCGTGCAAGAACAATCCACATGTGAGAAACTCACTCATTGTTTAGAGCAATCAAAAACAATTAATACTTGCGTTTACCTTTAATTACTCGCGTCTTGCGATTTATTAGCAGCAATTTATTGCCTGTTATTCTAACGGATTCTTTTATTACGCTTGAGAAGTACTCGAGAATTATTGTGCAAAAAAACGTTGTAAAATATGAGAACTGAATTGCCAAAATGACATCAATATTGTCTTTCTGACAACTTTATTGGAGGTACCATTAAATGATTACAACTTTACATTCTAAAGGGTAAAAAAACTGTTCCTTAATATTATGTTTAATTAATTTAGAGTGTAATGTACCATTTACTATTTGAAAATAACTTGAAAACATAGGCAAATAGAATGGATAGTGTGGGTTGCCTATCGTAAATTCCAAATTTACTGAAATTATTCTTGGTCCAATTCATTTTTGATGAATTTTAAAATAGCAGGTACAACAAAAACTTTCAGCTTGCGTTTTTAGTAACAGATCGATGGTACCTATCTTTTATTCATTGATAGTTCGAGTTTTGTTATGATTTAAATCAACCCTCATGTTGGGAAAAGGTCAGATCAATCAAAATTCTTGAGGGGCTGTAAACGAATCGACATGACCTTATCCCATATCTTGTGGAAAATTATTTCCATTAACTACTAATTAGTAAACCACAAGACGTAGATATGAATATTTCAAGCTAATTGCTTCTATGAATGTTCTTCGATGTCAGATTTTTTTGAAGAAATTCTAGTTAACTTTTATGATGACTTTCAACGTGCTTTCTACTTTGCTTATTTATATTTATGTGCCTTTTTCTGTATGCAAAACTTGAAAGTTCCTGAAAGGCAATTTCACTGTACGTTTTCATGTATATTGCAAAATTCGAAAAGTCCATCAATAACGAAATAATGAAAAGGGTTCTTTGCCCCAAAGTGAATTTGAACACATTGGTGGGAATTGGTATACCTCCTTTTCTGAAAGAGTGACCTCTTGAAAGATTTATTGCAGCTTGGCTTGTCGTATGCAAATTTGTGCAAATTTTCTGCCTGCTTACTCTTTCACTAGATATTTTCGGCACACAACTTTGGGATGGGACAACCCGTCAATGCCTCTGCAATAAAAATTTGCAAGGAAAAATTTGCTGTCAGCGAGCAATCAATAGGAATGAGTTACAATTTTTGTGTGCATATTGCAGAATTTTAAGCTTCTACTTTTGAACTGCCCATATCGTAAATAACATTTTTACAAGTACTTGTTCAAAAAGTTATTTTATCCGAAAACTTAAGACTTTCTCGTAAAATAGCCCATTTCATTTGAAAGTCTGATCTTAGTTGTTACTTCAAGATTTTCAAAAACAATTTACCAACTAAATTTGAGTTTTTGTGTTGCCCTTGGGAAAATTTTAGACCCCAATTTCCTGCATTAACCCTTTTTGAAATAGCTACCTTCAAAGTTTCTATACTGCGATACCTTCACCAATATTTTTTGTACAAAACAAAAAACTTTACAACTTTGAAGACATGCCAAATAAAAACACAAATGATCCAACCTTCAGAAAAGTCATAGCGTCACATTTTTGCATTTGCATAGAATTCGCATGCAAATTGCACTTGGAACGAACTCTTTTCGGAAGGTTTCGCATTATTGTTCCACTTGAACAAAATGGAAATGTGACTGTTGATGGAACCAAAGCGAAAGGGAACGAGAAAGAATGTTGGCTAATAGTGAGCAAGTTGAATGGCATGTGGCCCAATAGAATGATCCAAAAAGTTAACCGAAATAGTGTTTTACTGCTCAGTGCACTCACTGGATCTGCCCCCAAAATGCGCCCGAAATATTCATAAAGTTAATCTCTTCCAGATTATGCCTCAAACCCAGAACAGAGTCTATTTCCATATGAATGGTATGCGCTCCAAGTCCGAGATTGACTTCTAGCTTGTTTTTATTGCGTGTTGTTGTTGTTGCCTTCATGTTTATTATCTACTGGGTGATCTCCGAGAAGTCTTGAATACCAAGAAATGTTTAGTCAATGTCCAAGTCTCACCTTGACCCTTTGAAACTCTTGGACCACAATTTCCTCTTTGGGTCCCTTGGAAAAAGTCCCAGTAAGGTGAAAATCTTCTCAAGTGTAAAAAAGGTACATAGAAGGAAATTGATGCATTGGCTCGTCGATTGGAAATAAAAGGTATGAGACCTTGCGCCTTTGTCTTGCAGTGCAGGAAAAACTCTATTACGGGGGTGGCTGCTGCACATGACTCACATGATGGGATGATGCAGGCTTGCAAACCACCCCCGCAACCACATTCGTCGCCAGACTTGCGCCGCCATCCATTTCGCTGCTCTCCCGACCGCTCCCGTCTCTTCCTGTGCACTTTGGGGTGGGCGACCATCGTCATCCCCCTCGCGTATCGCAGCCGGAGCCAGCCAGCCATTTTAGATTTTATTACCGTTCGATACTAAAACACATTGAGATGGATATTGTATCGACGAGATGCGATTCTCTGCGCGCGTCTTTCGGTCATCTTGTCCACCCCCCAGAACCCCAAAACACCCAAACTGTCTCCACCTCATATACCAAGGTCTACACCATTTTAGATACCATTTAACCATCGTGGTTCTTCATGTGAATTTTGAAAATTGCAGTCTGAAGTTCCCTGGAGTTGATTTTTCAAAATTTCTGAATTTGTTCAGAAGCAAAAATTTTTTTGCAAAAATGGTTCCTCCAATGTAGGAAGCACTGGAATATGGATCCTTATGAATGTGTATAGATTTGGAGGGTAGCCAGAGCTGATATAATTCGCCGACGTCTTCAGCTTGGGAGTTTTTTGCTTGCTGCATCCATAACCCTCCCCTCAGACACCCCCGCATCATCCCTCTAGCATCCCAGGGTTGAAACGGGCGTTTGCCATTTTTTGCGCTTCGAAAACAATATTTGTTCGCGTTGTTCCACTTCGCATCCAACGTCGAGGCTGCCGACATTGCCGCCTCCATTTCCACCAACACAACCGCCCCTTTCTTCCAGATTGCAAGGGTTCCAACTCGGGAATGCCACCAAGATATGCCCGAATAACAAATAAATCATCGGGCTGTCCGGGCTCCGCCATTTTTTGACTTTCGTCCGATATTATTTATAACTGCTTCATCGTTTTATCAACGCTAGAGAGTGAGGTCTTGGTATGTCAGAACGAAAGATTAATTTTGCACAAGATGCACAAGAAGTCGGAGCTTTGGAATAATTTGCTAGACGACAACAAAAAGCGAACAAGGCACTGAAATGAAACTGAAAAAAGAAATAAAAAAAATCCCATTCTGGGACTCTGTCTGAAATTGCATTTTGTTGGAAAACTTGCTGAGAAATTTGTTTTGTTCTTGGGTTGCACAACAAATGACAAAGTGAGTGAAAGCGAAGAATGGAAGCGTTTTTAGTAGCATTTTTAGGTCAGCTTCCAGGTAGTGTCATAAAATCTGCAATTGTCAATGGTAATTGTCCATTACGAGGCTTTTTATGAAGGGACAAATGTGCCTTTTTCAAAGATGACATTTTTGCGCAAAAATTGGGTCGTTCAGAAATATGAATGTTACTTATACATAGTTCGACTTTCTCTTTTTTGTATAGAAGCGTGCCAAATGATTGTGCAATTGCAAAAAGTGAATAGTATGCAAATTATGTCATAAAACGCTTATGGTCACCAGATTTTTGAATATTTTTTCAAAATTGACAGTTACTTTATTCATTTTTCTTCTACTACTGCAACAAATTTGCAACAGAATTTTGTCACCTTTAATTTGCTGGTCAAAATTTATCAGCTGCCAGTGTCCATCCATTTTTGGACCATCATTTATTTTTTAGCAGCTACATTCACGAAGCCCAAGAATGACCAACATTAGAGCCGTTTTCCGGGCGCCTTTAAACACCATATATCAATTTCATTCATTCATTGATTTCCTCGTGTCTTGCTTCTTCTTTTCTTTTCATTTCCATTATCTTCTTTCATCGATCTTTTTCCTTCGATGCTTCTACGTTTTTTCTGCATTTCCTTTCCTGGTTTCGGTAAACTTTGGCCAGAAGAAATCAGTATGTTTAAGGTCAGATTAGGCGAAAATCTCTTGTCCTCGTTAAAAAAAGCTAGACCATCCACCCATTATGGGTTTCTTTCATTCAAGAGATGAGTCGAAATGGGGAATTTCGTGCTCAAAAATGTGTATTTTTGAGAGCTATTGTTGTCGTCGAGAATAAACGTTTCGAGAAATGACCAACACATGTTTTTTAAAGCTTAAAGAGTACGAAGATGACCAGCTGAACATGTCACCATATTTTATCCAGAATTTTATTCTGCAAAATGATGAAAAAATTGATCAAGAAAATTTGTAACTGATGTTCATTAGAAGACATTTTTGAGTTTGTTTAACTGTGTTAAAATAGGCAGTGTAACTTTCAGTTCTTTGAGTTTTTTGTATCAGAAAAAAGAAATTCAATATGCCACCCAATGTTTCGAAAAAGAAAATGTGGTTTGCATTTGCTCGGTTGTCGTTTTTTCCTGCATTCACTTGCTAAACGTTTTTTTTTCGTCATTTTTTACTCTATTTACTTTTTTTCGTCTGGGGGATGTTTGCAATGTGTTGGTGCCAGTTTGATGACATCGAGAAGAGTCTGAGGAATCAGGAAGAGCATGCAATTTGATATTTTTACCAAAGATCAGTGATAAATCAAAGCGTGCTGCGGTCGATACCCAGCAAGCTGCAGTTCAAGTAGATAGAGAACAAAAAACAAGCTGAAAAAAGTGGATGAAGAGGAGGAAGTTGTTCAAAATTTCATAGACCCTCGAGTGGCTAGAAAGAAACCAGCCGAAAAAGTCGAAATTTCGCGGAGTGGAATTTCTGTAATGGCATATCGCATAACACATTCATCAAGTTATAATTGCAAAATGCTTGATTGGGTTCATTATAATTGACAAATTAATAAGCAAACATAATAATTTATTTCTTGTAGTGATTGAGTAGTCATTTTTAAAAAAATTTCTGGAAGGGGAGTTGATTTTCTTATCAGAAACTTTCAGGGAAATCCAGACAAGTTCTTTCGTGTAGATGCATTCATATGAAGATGGGGAGTCTAAGCCATCGAAGAAAATTACATTCCTCGAGCGCAATGTAATAAAAGAGTCTGCGTTCAGATATGTTCCCCTTTTGGCAAGAATTTCGTTGTTTCCAAGAGAGCAAGTCGAAGCGTTTTCCCTCATCCTGGCACTTTTTTCTCCGTGGGTTTTTCATCCCCCCATATAACGAAACGTTGGGGGACCACCCGAATATATTTTCGCGCATCCAATGCATTTTTCTTCGCAGAATCGCCCGAATCTTATCCGGGGAGATGAGATACGATGGTTTTTTCAAAGTTCTTCCTGTCTCGCGGATTAGTCATCCTCGGTCCATCCCATAATTTGTCTGCTGGAGGTAGTAAGACCCACGAAAAGAGCATTATTGTTAGCTCGCGAATTATTCGACCCACTAATCGATTTTTAATGGGACTTTACGCAAATTTGTCTTTGGCAACTAAAGTCGTCGATCTAATCTATAGATTGCTGCTGATGGAATTTGTTTGTATTGAAAAAATTGCAAAATTGTTTGCATATTTTCTGACTGCCAGAAAATTTCCTCAATTAAAAAGCAATTTGATTGTAATTACACAATTAACTGTTTGTTTGTGTGCTGAAGATTTCTATTCCTCAAATTTTATGCAACTTTCTTCTTTTCCCTGCAAATATTGTACGAGTTGCTCAATGGAAGTTCAACGGAAAGTTTCTTCACGTGAATCAATCATTCACAAACATTTCAAAATAGAAGCAGGTTTTGAATTGTTGTTGACATTTGAACATGTATTCGCTATAAATAGGCCACGAATACAATTTAATTTGGACATCAATTGGAATCTTCAAAAAAATTTTGTGGTTGGGTCCACTCATCAACTCAGATGGACAGATCCATCCCACTAATCAAAAATAATGAATATTTCCCACCCCCGAACATTGCGAATTCTATTTGCTTTTACTTCCCGTCCAACAATACACTTTTGCAGTACTTTTACTTTTATGCGCTTGAGAGAATAGATGTTAGCACGCTAGCAATCTGCTGACAGACGTCTGAAAGTGAGTAAGAAACAGAGTTCGAGTACAATATTGAGATGGGCGAGTACGAATAAGAATGCGGCCGGAATTGTGGACATTGGTCACTCGCACTCGAACACAATGCCAATATGCGAACATGATAATTTTCCAGAAAACTTCAAACGCCATCCGAATTCTAAATACGAGCGAACACTTTGCGATTGATGGCGGAAGTTGTGGGAATTCACAATCGATTCGAGTGTGTACATTCACAGATTGACAACATTTGGCAAACGGAAGAAGAAGTCCAAAGGAAATGCAATTCTAAGTACAATAA